>KV018672.1:205657-215923 GCA_001598015.1 Dorcoceras hygrometricum
GGTCTTTAGGAATAAACTGAATGAAGATGGAGTAGTAACAAGAAATAAGGCTATGCTGGTTGCACAAGGCTTTAGACAAATGGAGGGTATAGATTTTGATGAAACATTTGCACCAGTAGCTAGATTAGAAGCCATTCGCATGTTCCTTGCATATGCTGCATATAAAGACTTCAAAGTCTTTCAGATGGATGTCAAGAGTGCCTTTCTAAATGGCGTCTTGATAGAGGAAGTGTATGTTGCACAACCTCCTGGCTTCGTAGATCATACAAATCCAGATTTTGTTTACAAACTGGACAAGGCTCTATACGGGTTGAAGCAAGCACCCAGAGCCTGGTATGACACAGTCACAAAATTCTTACTTGAGCATCAATTCACTATAGGCACAGTTGATAAGACATTGTTTAAATTCGTTAAAGATGATCATGTCTTACTTGTTCAAATATATGTCGACGATATTATTTTTGGGTCAACAAACCCCAAACTGTGCAAGAAATTCTCCAAGTTGATGCAGGACAAGTTCGAAATGAGCATGATGGGGGAGCTGACATTTTTCTTGGGCTTACAAGTTCGCCAGTTGGAGAATGGTATATTCATCAACCAGGAGAAATATACTAAAGAACTGCTGAAGAAATTCGTAATGGAAAATAGTTCAGCAGCAGCGACTCCCATGAGCTCGACAATCAAACTCGACAAAGATGAAGCTGGAACTGCCATCGAGGTATCTTTGTATCGCGGTATTATAGGCTCTCTGCTATATTTGACTGCTAGCAGACCAGACATCATGTTTGCTGTCTGTATGTGTGATAGATTCCAAGCAGAGCCAAAGAAATCGCATTACATTGCTGTAAAGCAAATATTGAAATATTTTAAGGGTACTCCTAACGTGGGTCTTTGGTATCCCAAAGACTCCGGCTTTCAACTAATTGGGTACAGTGATGCAGATTATGTAGGTTGCAGGATTGATCGCAAGAGCACAAGTGGAACGTGTCAATTCTTAGGGGATCGACTGATCTCCTGGTTTAGTAAGAAGCAGACATTAATTGCCACGTCAACAGCCGAAGCAGAGTATCTTGCTGCTGGCATTTGTTGCGCTCAAATCCTCTGGATTCAACATCAATTGAAGGATTATGGCATTGATGCTTCCGAAGCTCCTATTCTCTGTGACAACACCTCAACAATTGCGATCACCCAGAACCCTGTTCTACATTCTAGGACCAAGCACATTGACATCAGGCATCACTTCATAAGAGACCATGTGCTAAAGAAGGACGTCCGGTTGGAATACGTGTCGACGGAGCAACAAGTTGCTGACATCTTCACAAAACCTCTGCCAGACGCTAAGTTTTCTTATTTTAGAAACATATTAGGTCTCCTTGAATTGCCATGATATGTCTATGCGCTAACAAATTTGCAGATTGAAAGCCGTTGTCTACCTCAGCTGCAAGCCTCTTGTTCAGGGGGAACAATAGTCTACCAGTCGAGGGATTCAACTTGCGTTGGAGTATACCAGTCGCAAGGTACCAATCGCAGTATACCAGTCGCAGGGTATGCCAGAAACAGGTATGTACCAGTCGCAGGGGGAACCAAGATCTGGATTGTTAAGTGTGACATCGACTGAATATGTTGCGTCTGCACACCCAGACGTTGCATATATACATTTGATACTTATTTGTGACCAGATTTTGCCTACCTGGCGATATATTAAAATTCCAGCTGCAAGGTTAATAAACCAGACGCAGCAGTTGTGACTTATTAAATTTTGGTGCGCGTGTTTTTAAATATTTTCTTTTTCAAGTACGGGTAAAATATTTGCAAATCATCTCCAAAAATAGTACGTGCCATTGGATGATTGACACGTGTTTTTGTCATCATTTCAACAGTCACATCTACACCGTTCCCAATCTTTTACCTTTTCGTATTCTATATATATATGACGGTATACTGTTCATCTTCTCTTACGTTGCAAATTTGTTCTCTAGTACTCTCGTATTCTCTCTGCACAGTCTTTCGCAAATCATCTTTTCAGGAAATCTCTCATCTCATATTCATCAGAAATGGCATCTTCATTGATCAGCAATAGCCACCATGTTGATTTCGACTCCGTATTTGGGATGGACGACGCCACTATAACACAGATGTTTGAGCTGCTCATCGCAACGGGGTTAAAATATTTTTTGGGGTGCCCAGCCGTGTACTATGAGGCTGCACTGATAGAGTTTTTCGAAAATGGGTCCGTTCGAGAAGACGCAATGGTGGTCAGCACCATTAGGGGCATAAATGTTGAGATCTCTGAGGGAATGTTTGCGACGGCGTTCGATCTTCCGACTGAGGGTTTAACCGATGTGTCAGACGTTCCTAAGGACTTGGTGTTATGCAAGGAGTCTGTTTTCTGAATCCGAAGAACAAGTAAGTATTTCCTGTTTCAAAAAGGAAATGAAAATCGAATATCGTCTTCTCCATGATATTCTGGAAAAGACGCTCTTTGTCAAAGCAGGGTCGTTCGATGCTGTGACCCGTGAGCGATTCATGTTAAAGACAGCCATCACGTTTGATGTGAAAATTTATTGGGGTAGTTTGTATTTGGTGTTTTGAAGGCAATGGTCACGCCCGGGTCGCGGCAGGCTAAAGGTTACGCAATTCAGATCTGTGTAGTGTTGAGCAAGGTGCCCGGTTTGGAGCATGGTGAATCCAACCCATTTCCCATTCACAAAGTATTGACTGAAAGAACAGTACACAGATTTATTCATATAAATGAACAGATTGGTATGGAGAAAGCCGCAGGTTCTACCCCGTTGATGAGCCAGTCGAGGAGAGTGCGACTGGTGTACAGGAGACAAGTACTGATATACCGGTTAGTGAGGAGCAACCAGCTGCTGATCCAGATGATATAATTGAACAAATCTTGATTCAACTGGACACAGCTACTAGAACACAAGATGATAATATTGAAACTTGGTTTGATAGGGCCTTCGATGAGGTATTTGCGACTATGGAGCAAGAGAAGCAAGATTCCGAGGAGGAAATCATTTTTGATGTTGCTAAGACTGGTGAGGAAGCTAGCAGCAGCAAGCATCATCCTGAGGAGCTCATGTCACTAGATGATCTCTTGATTCAAATTTCTGAGGACACGATGATGCCTTCCGTAACTGCAGTAGAGATCACAAAAATCAGGCTTGGCGAGTCCATCAATATCCAAGAAGTACAAGAACGAGATGTGTACTACGCCAGCCTTCCCAGGATCTCCGTACATGACAAAGGGAAGGCACCCTTAGTTGAAGATGAACCAGTAAAAGGGAATCCTGCACGGGAAACAGTTGAGCTAATCTGTGGAGATGTAGAGTTTTTGGTCCGGTTCCGAGATCAGGTGATGGTAGATGTTGTGGAATTCTTTCATTCTTTTCTTTAAATAAGTTACCTGATTCTGACAGTTTGAAGACTCTGAAAGAAAAAGAAAAGTTGATGTTGGAATGGGCTGGTACTGATTCTCCGAAACTGCGGTCAAGAGAAGGTTATACATTTTGGCGAGATATCGGGAGATGCTGCTTAGGAAATTTTTGGAATCACATCAGAAATATCTTGTTCCTGGGCAGCCGTGGACAGCAACAGCATCTCAAATAATTGATCTTTTGTCTGTTGCCCACTCGAAATCTCTCGAAGTTCTTGTTACACAGCAGAAAGAAAATGGTCTGCCTATAGAGCAACCGTGCACTTCGACGTATCTTGATACATCTATAGGTAGTGGCGCTGTTCTTGCCTAGTTCTTCTCTCAGGCAAAATCAAAATGCTGGGTGCGACCAATGGTGCAAATCGATGGTTTTTGGACACCTGTTCAAGGTCCTGAGTTTTTGAGAAGTAGCTGCAAACTCTCTCTGTTTGTGAATAAGAGACACGTGCCAGAAAGTGTGGTTGAAGAAGATTTTGTTCCACACGGATGTGTGATTGAACCGTTCCAATATTGGGGAGCCGCCCCGTCTTTGGTCAAAACTTTGGGTTGGGCACGAGTTTGTACAGATATTGTGAGATACCACATGTTTGGTTGTTTGCGATCTGCTTGCAAAGAGATAGTTGTATATAATTTAGGAGTTGAAAGGATCCCAGACTATCTTCTCGATGATTTTGAGAAGGGTGTACATACTGATACATTTGTTGGCTATTTCTGTAGTTCTCCTGTACAGAGCAGTCCAGAGATTGATTCTGATTCATCCGATGGTTCAACAGTGTATCGCTCTCCTTCTCCCCCGGATGACTCTTCTGCTTTAGGACCAGTTGTTTTCACTGATGCTCAGGAAGAGCGATTGTACTCTGTTGAGTTTCCAGACTCTCCTCTACCTTCGGTTCAAATTCATGATTCTACTAGTTCTTCTTCTGGTTCCCCAGTGCTTTTGCTTACGCTGATATTCACCTGGATAGCGCTGCAGATGCTCAGACTTCTCTTCCCACTGCTACTGTTGACCTCTCTTCTCTTCTGGGTGCTCTACAAGCTTCTCTCTTTCAACGTATGGATGATGCTCACAGTGAAATTTTGTCTCGACTCCATACCGCTGAACGAGGCCTACAGACCACTCTGGGAAATCAAAATGAATACTTGCAAAATCTTATACAGAGTGCGAGACAAGAAGGACAACTTCAAGATGATCTTCAGATCCTTCGTCTCAATGAATTGAAGAAGTCTGTTATGGCCCAAGGTGTTAAAGCTGATACAGATTCATTGGCAATCAGGAGTAAGTTCAATGCGCTCGATGCAAAACTTCTTTTATTGGACGGGCAAGTTGCTGCTATAAGAAGTGAAAAATTAGAATTTCAATCAAAAATAGCAGCAGATATTCTTAGCCTTCCACCCAAATTGGTGACATCGCCGATTACATAAGAGGCGGTGATGCCAAAAAGGGGGAAATAGGCAGTAGCAGCCGCCGCCCGCCGCCTGTTCGTGTGGAACGCCGCCCTTTACCTACTCCGGCTAACCAAGGTGAAATCAGTTCAGGCCATGGATGTGTTCTCAGTGTGGAAGAGGCTGTGGAAATGGTTCGAGAGGCAAATAGATGGGAAAGAGAAAGGGAAAGGGAAAAGAGACTAAGGAGAAGAGGACATTAGTTTCTTGTACAAATCTTTTGTACCATTTTCTCAGTTCATGAAAATTTGTCTTCAGCAGTCGTTGTGAAATTTACTTTGCAAATTTATTTTTATCGGCTGCTAAGTTTTGTCATCACCAAAAAAGGGAAATTGTTAGGATAAAATTTATAGTTTTGGTGATAACAAAATAGGACAAGTTAAATCTGGATATTCAGACGCAAGCTTCTAAACCAGTCGCAAGACAGGATCTTGGTATCCAGACGCAAACAACAGTGGTATTGGGTATTCAGTCGCAGGGAATATTGATTCAGATGTTAAGTATCCAGACGAGAGCTACAGTACCTTGTATTTATCGACGTGTTACATAAACAGACGAGAGAATAGATCACCATGTCACTACCCATCTGCATGCTCAGAACATCTGTTAGGATAAAATTTATAGTTTTGGTGATAACAAAATAGGACAAGTTAAATCTGGATAATCAGACGCAAGCTTCTAAACCAGTCGCAAGACAGGATCTTGGTATCCAGACGCAAACAACAGTGGTATTGGGTATTCAGTCGCAGGGAATATTGATTCAGATGTTAAGTATCCAGACGAGAGCTACAGTACCTTGTATTTATCGACGTGTTACATAAACAGACGAGAGATAGTGTTTTGGGTAAAACAGATGGAAGCTACAGTAAAGGGTTTGACTAGTCGTTGGGTAATCCAGATGCAGTGTACAGTAGTTTGAAGATCCAGACGCAGTGTACAGTAGTTTGAAGATCCAGACGCAGTGTACAGTATTTTGAAGATCCAGACGCAGTGTACAGTAGTTTGAAAATCCAGACGCAGTGTACAGTTCTTTTGGAATCAGTCGCAGGATAGTATCGGTAATCCAGACGCAAGCTACAGTGCTCTCATAAACCAGACGCATGCTACAATGTCTTCATAAATCAGACGCAAGAAGTCAAATGGTAGCATTTGCAAAACGACAGCATTTAAGCAAGTTGAAGCGACACCGTATTGAAACCAGACGAGAGCTACAGTGAGTTACTTAACCAGTCGAGGTGTTTACAAAACGATGTCGTATGGATAAGTTAAAACGTCAGCGTTTTAACTGACGTTTTAACTAACCAGTCGATAGCCTTTATAAAAGAACCAGTCGTTGGTATTTGAGGAGAGCGATGACAAAACGATGTCGCTTGAATAAGTTGATACGACAGCGTTTTGACTTCGCGCTAGAAACCAGTCGTTGGGTTATATAAAGAATCAGGCGCTGGAAAATCGCACATGGAAATCCAGTTGATGCATACTTGGAAGTATTTTCCAGTCGCAACATTTGAAACCACGACGAAGAAAATTGGATCTGGTTATCAAAGTAATTTCAGGCGCAAGTTTAAATTGATTCAAATACGATCGAATACTCAAAATGGAAAAGATATGTAGAATCGTACAATTGCCTGGAATTAAGGAGACAAGGTAGGTACTATTTTGGGTAAATAGTACGATGTACAGAGGCCATTTTTCAATGCTTGCACAGAAATGGAAAGAAGACAAATTGGCTCTGTCAATGAGAAATTTTACCTTGTAGTGGAGCAGTGATTACGGCGTACAAATTTGACAGTGATTCAAACGGGATTTATCCTTTGAAGCATTTATGACCGTTGCAATCAAAGCCTATAAATACCAGAAGCTGGATTGAAGTAACCATCCTTCGCTATTAATCTATTGCGGTCACGCTGTCAAAATATTATCACGAGCTTTCCTTGCATTCATCTTTACGAAGCTCAAAGACTTGAAGAATACAACCTTTGTTATTCACTGAAATATCTTCAAGTCATCCTCTGGTTCAGTTTTTGAATCGAGTTTCTTTGTTTAAGAAACCAGAGGATTTTACAGTACTCATATCGTGTATTCATTCTCATATTTTACTGAGTCTGTAACGAACTGGCTGTGTGAAGTAGTTCGAAAAATATACAAGTGTTGTAAACAATCAGCAGCTGCGTCTGCGTGTTAGATTGTGAAGTGTCTAGGAGTTCATACAAGTGCTGCTTGTGTGATCGGTTGGTTGCAGAAGGCCTGTAATCATCAAATCTTCTAGTGATACCTTCCGAGGAGGAAGAAGGGGAGACGTAGGATATTTATATCCGAACTTCCAGAAACAAATCCTGAATCCTTATCTTTTACATACTGCACTTATATATTGTGTTTATCTACTGTTCACAAGTCAATCGGTTTTATTCCGCACTTTTCAAGTTAACCGAGAAACATGCATAAAACTGAGATACCTTAAGTCTGGTACTTCGGACTTAAGTTAAGCCGTGCTGCAAAACATTTTAAAAGATTTCAAAAATCGAAGGAGTTCATTCAACCCCCCCCCCCCTTCTGAACTCCAATTTACTTATTGATCCTATTTCTGGGACCATCAACATCACTATGTTCCCTACCAATGAAACGTGGTACTTCACATCGCAGATGCTAGTCTCCAGCTCGGGTGGCCCTTATCCTCTTTTGTACGGTCCAATTGACTAGGAACAGGTTTAGAATACACAGTGACTATTATATGTGTTTCATGGTAGCCATCAAATCAACTATCACATCTAACATACACTATAGTGCATTCAAGGTCTTTATCCAACAATTTTAATCATAATAATGAAGATAAAGAATGCCATAAAAGAATGTGATTTCATAAATAAAGATCGTTTTACATAGAGTCAACAAGAACCCACACACCACAAGTTGGCTAGTTGGGCACCTACTCTAACACAACAGCCCTTAGTCCATGCTCTTGCCTGAAACATCGCCCAGATTACCTAGATCATCACTCAAACCATCTACCCTTTCCCAACACTCAAGGTTCTAGGCAGCCTTGTCATGATAAATAGATAAAATACGTCACATTGAACATCAATTCGTAGCCTCAAAATCAGAAAAATCGAAAGCAAAAAAAAAACACCCGCACAATAATATGAATGAAAGGTGCATTCAAAGGAGTTTTTGTACTTGCCTTATGTTGAAAAACTTACAACCGAGTTTTTCCTGGAAGGGAAGAGGAACGCAGGGTGTCAGACCCGGTGCTTATAAAAATAGATACAACACGCAAAACACAGAAGCTTAAAAGTGGCTAAAAAATTTTATTTTTGGCATGACCTTAAAATACATCATTCAACATAAACGTGTACTCAAAATACGATTTTAAATAAAAGTCACAACATAAAATACGCCAACGAAAGCAAATATATATATACAAATGCCTCCAAATAAATTAAGTACATATATACAACTACACAGGGCATTCCCTGGAACTGACTCGATATATCATATATATATATAACTGGGAACCCACGCCTGGGACTGCAATAACTGCCTCAATCACGGACCAGCTAAACTACCTAAAAAAGGTCTTCAATAGCCAACACACGGCCAATGCAGCCCCAAGGGAAACACATGAGGTTAAACCTGAGTATGAATAGCAATAACACATATAGCTAACAAATAAAACATGAAACATAATGCATCGTGCAATGCATGCAAGGAAGACCAAGGAATCATTGGGGCTCAAAGAACGTTGCAACAACTGGAGATATGATGCTCGCAGAAACGCTCAACAGCTGGAGGTACCTAGCTCACAGTAGCAACTCCATGGCTGGAGGTACATACAATAGTGGCCACGGAACATGTGAGAGCGTGGTAGCTATCCACTCGTCTCAACATGCAGTACCAGAAGTCAAAATAGATCACCCGCTGGTGCCCAAGATTATGAGAGCTTGGTATCTATCCACTCGTCTCATAGCGGCAAACCACCCAACAACGGGGAGAATAGGAGCACGGTAGCTAGCCGCTCGTCCTCAAATAACTCAACAGCAAGCTTCCTGGTACTAACCAACCCACAACAGCAATGGCCAGCATAGATAACAAGAAGGCTCACAACAGGGAATGACTAGAAAAGATATAACGAGAAAAGAGCTCAATATTCTATGTGTGTATGCGGTACTAACCAGCAGATGCAGCGTACAATAATCATAAGAAGCACAGCATGGCAGAACTGTTGGAGGACCACGGCGGATCCGGATCACGCCTCCCGGCGAGGTAGCGGAAGAAAAAAAATTGCCGGGAGACGATCAATACAATTCAATAAGACAACAGGCTATGACATTCATAGGGCGTTTAGATGACTACCTTGCTGGCAACTCGTGCCTGGCTCCGACCAGTTTCTCGAGGAACCGGCACTTCACGGTAGATGGCGGTAGATAACGTCAATCAGGTCCACGACCGGATACGAGACTCCTTCATCAGCCTGCACTAGAAGGCCTGACGAGATCGGCGCGGACGGATTCTCCTCGTCAAGTTGGTCGGAACAAATTCCGGCGACTCGAAGCGGCGGCGGCGGCGGCTTGTTTAGAGAGGAGGGGGCGGCCACTTTTAGGGTTAGGGTTTGAGAGTTGTATCTTGTGTATGATGATTTAGGTCTAAGTCTACCTTAAGTAGACTTAATGATGGATTTGGATCCGGCCCAACGGGCCCGGGTCCAACGGATGAACATTCGGTTCATCCCCATCATCGAGACTTCATCATAACTCCGATCGCCGATCAGATCGACCGATCGACTCAGTTTCCAAAACTGAATATTATGATCTGAAAAACCATTTTTCAGAACCCCAGTGCAAAATGACCGTTTTGCCCCTCAACAGCGGGAAATCACGATTTGACCCCTGTTGACTTTCAGGAAGTCGCACTCCCCAAAATCCTCTTCTCATGCTCAACACATTGAGATGAGTATCCGTGCGGGAATCTCGAATCCAGTACTTGTGTGACCCTCAATGGTTCAGGGATACAGCTAGCCGTGGGCCCACAACCATTGTGGCTCTGGAATCACAATTCCGGACTTGCCCAACGGATCATGGTAAGAGCGTCTAGAAAAATCGCCCCATGATCCCCTAGGTATCACTGATAGTGCCTGCAAGAACCAGTTGGTCGTGGTTAGCGTACAGTACGGTCCTTTCAATCCATATATATCCCGATCAGATCAACGACCATTGGTAAATCGAGAGTCGCTAAAGATCCGACAGCTATGCGTACATCTTGGAGATCGAATAGTGACATCGCGAGTGTAACTAGGTAAACACATTTGCCTAAAACACTTCTAGTACTCTGGCCAGAGATTTATACACTATTATCCCCTCAGATAGCATAGGATATCCACGCAT
>KV018672.1:226729-237254 GCA_001598015.1 Dorcoceras hygrometricum
AGCACTGCTAACTTCAGTCTCTTTTCCGGAGCGTACTCCAAGGTATCGAATAGCTCCTCCATCTGTACAAGCCATGCCTTAGCTCTCGCACCTCCCTCAGTAGCAGCAAACGTCGGAGGGTTCGTACGCTGAAATCGAGCTAAAACTAATTCCGGAGCATACTCTAAGGTATCGAATAGCTCCTCCATCTGTACAAGCCATGCCTTAGCTCTCGCACCTCCCTCAGTAGCAGCAAACGTCGGAGGGTTCGTACGCTGAAATCGAGCTAAAACTAGTTCCATCCCGCCCAACCGTCGGGTCACATCATCTACCTGATGAACATCCTCGTCACTGTCTGGAGCCCTAGACCCCTCGGAACGCCTATATCTACCCCTCCTCGGCGGGAATCTCACAAGTCTAGAGGTAAGGCTAACAACAGATAAACATCAAGGCAGATAATAATCACATAAGCCACAGAGTCAAGCAACAATCAAATCAAAACTCTGTGCCTAGACTCGAGTTTGATCAAAAGAAATCGAGCTTATCCCAGTTCAAGCTCTGATACCAAAAAATTTCAGGCCCCGTGCTAATCACACAAGATTAGAGCACAATTAAGCACATAATCACGAAAGCATAAAATCGGGCTTAAAAATTTTCGAAATAAAATGGACCTGAACTCAAAACATTCATTCAAAATATCGATACTCAAAATACGAGTTGACTCAAACTCATATAAAACAGGTAACGCAATTATCAATTCAAATATAGATCCGCAAAATACATATGACACGGGGCATCCCCCGGGTTCGATACATAAATAAAATAACTGGGACTCATGGGAACGGGGATTGACTAGCTGAACCTCCACTCTGTCCAGCTTGGTTACCTGAAGATCCTGCAAGTGGGTAACGTAGACCCAAACAACACAAAAGCAGGAAAACATATACGAGGTCAAGCCTCAGTACGAAGAGCTATCAAAACAGCTAATCATGCAACATGCTATAATCAATGCTATGAAATGCATGAGGGCTATCAAGGATCGGATATCTAGACCAGTGTATCAACTGGCAATCATCTCAGTCAGCCTCTATACCCGCACGGTGTATCAACCGGGGAAATCATCGGTCCGTGATCTTAAGAGCCCGTCAGCCCATCACAGCTCGGTGGTAGACACTCGAATCCGATATTCACCACTCCGATGATAGCGTTGGACTTTTCAGGCACAACTCATCAGTCGACCAGTCACAACGTGGCTTTCAATCAGGTCATCAATCAATCTATCAATCAGGCTCAAGATGTATGCATGTATGCCAATTCAATATTCAATGCACAATGCATACAATTCAATACGTGAAAACAGAATGTAAAACTCAGTCAATTCACAATCTGTAAAATATCAGCAAATTTCACAACATCAATCACAGCCCTGTTCACGCTCAAAGCTGTTAAAATCTGCTCAATTCGTACCTCAAGCCTCTGAATTATCCAACAGATCTCACCAGGCACGGCTAACCTCAAACCTCCACTCACGGGTCACGACAATTCAGCTGTAAGCCTCCTCGAAGTTCAGATCTGTTAAAATATCTAGTAATTCAGCTCAACACTAAGTCGAATTCGCTTAGCACCTATGTCCGAGAACTAAATCCTAGTTCTGCCATACAACTCAGGCTAAACAGCTGAAACATAACTTCAAAACAGAGGAGAATACTTACCCAAAAGCTTACACTAACAGAGGAACGCTCGGGCAAGATTTCACAGAAAGAGTCGAACGAACAGGCTCTTCGCGTTTCCTCAAATCCATGGTTCCAGTCTCCAAATTGGTATCAATCGATAGAGGAACTCAAGAGGAGTTCAGCGCCACCAAAATCATTCAAAACAACGGCGGGACACGGCGGCGATCGATGAAAGAGTGCTACGGTGAACAGTAGCTATCGAGGGATTCGAAGAATGGAGATAAGGGATATCGGGTGAAAAATAATCTAAGTGTTGCTCAACACTTCTCCTTATAAATCCCCATAAAACAGCTGTTGTTCTAAAATAATCAGACGACGGGAACAATAGATAACTTACGACTGGTATTCATGTTTCCTTCAACAAAACCAGTAGCAGCCGTTGCATTTCTCTTCGCACAACAAAACAACGCCGCACCAACTAATCGAAATGATGTCGCAGCGCTCCACCAGCTGATACTTGGTATCAATCGATAGAGGAACTCAAGAGGAGTTCAGCGCCACCAAAATCATTCAAAACAACGGCGGGACACGGCGGCGATCGATGAAAGAGTGCTACGGTGAACAGTAGCTATCGAGGGATTCGAAGAATGGAGATAAGGGATATCGGGTGAAAAATAATCTAAGTGTTGCTCAACACTTCTCCTTATAAATCCCCATAAAACAGCTGTTGTTCTAAAATAATCAGACGACGGGAACAATAGATAACTTACGACTGGTATTCATGTTTCCTTCAACAAAACCAGTAGCAGCCGTTGCATTTCTCTTCGCACAACAAAACAACGCCGCACCAACTAATCGAAATGATGTCGCAGCGCTCCACCAGCTGATACCACATTTCCTACGAAATAACCAGCAGCTGGTTACGCTAAGCAATCCAGACGCAAGAGTAGCTAAACAAAACAACGTCGCATAAGACACGTCAGCACTGCTGTCAACAGCTGATCAAACCAACAGTTGGTAACCAATTCCTCAAAACTGGTACCAGACGCAATCCCCAAAATGCAGCGTTTCAACTTATCTAAACGATGTCGTCTCACATCCACGACTGGTTCTTCAAACCAACAGCTGGTCACCCAGACGCAACTACTGATTTCCAATTTCTACCAGCTGCGAGCTACAGTAGAATTCTGAAATGTGATACGACTGGTTTCTTACATAAACTCTACGTCTGGTTTCACCAAAACGACGGCGTATAATCTCCTGCGATTCCAAATACGCGTTGAAACTGGATTTCACCACCGACCAGCTTCTAACTCAAAAATACCAAAATTACGAAAACTTCCAACAATTAATCTCTTCTAATCTCAGATGAATTCGATTAATCAAAAATCTAAAAATCTGATTCCTCACATGAACAACGGCATACATAACCAAACAAGAATAGCATGCAACCTACTGCTGAACAGTATAAGAAAAACTGCTTCAAAATCAAGTGCATGCGAAGACAGGACAGCACAGTTCAGACACAATCATGCGATAAGAGGCTTAGTACTCAGCTCACAGCCAACCTTCACGACAGCATATACCAAATCCAACAGCACGGCTAAATAGCACATGCTTCGAATAGCTATTGCAGCTTAGCAAATATACAGCTCACAACAATATGCACAATAGCATACACATAACCTAGCTAAGCAGCTCAGACCACCTGCATAACTCAGCAGATTACCGCAACACAGTAAGCGCACAACAAGGCTTCATATGTTCACCTGCTTACCTAAAAGCTGTAAATATAAGCTCAGATTTGTACCTTAGCCTCTGTACGACAATTTCCATAGAGAAGCTCCCGGACGACACAGACCTAAAACCTGCTGAACCCAAGCAACAAACAGATCAGGGGTCGCTACCACAAAAACCAGAACAGGGAGCTATCAGCTCAACCCAGTTCTATACTATTCTTTCATCGTAAAAACGGGTTCTAAACAAAGTGTAAGATGGGATCTAAAACTTACTCGAAAGCACTACCTGACCAGAAGAACCAATCGGTCGGAATACGAATCGATAGCACACCGCAGCTCCTACGCGTTCACTCTTCTAGCCGTCCAAAGCCTTCAAAAGCGGTATAGGAAGAACGGTCATGGCAAGATGGATCCAACGCTACCAAACTTTCTCCAATTGGAGTTGTCTACCGCCGGCAATCGAAAGAAATAGGTTACGGTGAATAGTATCTAGGGTTCTAAGACGGGCCGGGGTGTTGAGCTCTCGAGAGGATATATTTCCTAAGTGTTGGAGTGTATTGCGTGTACCCAGTCAAAATCCATATCTATATCACTTACGTCTCCGTGATCTGGTAGTCACCGACAGCTTAGGGGTCCAAGCTGGTACCGGTTCAGGCCTAACCAGCACACTGCCTTCTCTCCCAGCTGGTATACGTCATCCAGCTTGCACTACCAGAATAGATTATGCACCCGGCCTGCTATCACAACCCAACCAGCTCGCACTCACATAACCCAGCTCGCACCTAAGCTAGTGACAATAACTTGTACTTGGTCTAAGCTGGTAACAGGAATAGTCCTACACTTCATGGGAACCCACGACCAGCTCGCGTGTATCTAGCAGTTCCACGCTAAGGTTGAAACCATAAGCAGCTCACAGCATCTGATAAGTTCACACAGAGCAACAGCTTACGTGTACAAAACATTTCTCGCCAAAGCTACAATCCCTAAATAGCTTTCGTCCTGCCGGACAGCTACGGATAGTTCTTGCCTAAGCTGAAGACCCTAACAACTCTGATCTACACAGGACGTTACAGTCAGCTTACGCTCATTGTTCCCTGCTAAATGATACTCCTAAACTGTTAACAGCTCACGGACACAGCACAGTACTAGCCTACAGCTTGCGCCTAATCTTGTCCACAATAAAACAGCTCGCCATAAAACTTTGGACCAGCTCGCGCAACATTCCAGCTCACCTCTAAGCTGGTCCTCCGAACTGGAACTCTAATCTGAACCACACCTAAGATCAGCACAGGACATTTAAACAGCTACCAGCTCTCGAGGTCAGCCCAACTCACAAGTATCAACTCAACTTACGACGCTGCTTCAAAATTGACATCTGCTCAGAGCGCTAAACTGGATTGGTATAATTCTTCAGCAACACAAAACAGTTGCACGCCTAGACTCTGTACAGGTCTCTCAACCAGCTCAAACCAAAGCTGGTCTTGTTCACCGTTCATAACCACCAGCAGACCTTTAAGTTGGTACCAGCGCACACTGGATCTGTTCACATCCCAACGGTATAGCTTAACTCTAATTCTCCCCTGAGCTGATCATCACAATAGTCTACTCCACTCACAGCAGCAGTAGATCAGCTCGTATACCTAGTACCGCTAAATATAGTACAAGACTCCCTACCAGCTCAGCACTAGGACCAGCTTACACCCGAGCTGGTCCAGCTTGCATACTATCCAGCATGCTCCTAAGCTGCTTTATCTTAGTTAACCACTAATCTGAAATAATTAAATCGTTAATCATCTTGGCTAATTACAGTCCTCGCACAGGGAACGCCGCTGATTTTGCTTCAGAAAAACTCTAAGCTGGTTGGGGGGGGGGAGAAGGGAGGCGGCAGCTGTAGGGTGAGAGACTAGGGTTTATTTTTACTTTTTGAAAGCTCTGGAGTGACGTGCATGTGTGTGTGCAGGGGCGAAACCTCATTTAAAGAAGGGAAAAATTGTGTCGTAAAGTTGTCAAAGGTAATAGATGAAGTTGCTAACCAATTGATAAAAGTGCTACTAAAAAATCATTTCTCTCTCCCTTGTTTAATTTGGGAAATTTTGATAAAATATGAGGATAAAATTTGGACTTTTAAAGTTTTACTACTCTAAAATTTTCCAAATCACAGGGAATGACTTCAAAATTACTTTGTATAAAAAAATTACCTTTACAACGGTGTTCCCATCGTCTCCATTCCGATCTCATAGCACTTGTACTGGAATTTTGAAAAGATACTCGTCATAAAATAATTTAAATAATTAATATGGCATAATGAAAGAGTGAAATCAATATAGCTATTAAGATAAATGAAAATAATAATAAGGCATGTGACTTTTAATAGGGAAAATTTCTAGGCGTTACACATCTGTTTGTTTATGGAAGTTTGGAGATCAATCTCCTACGTCTCCCCTTCTTCCATTGCTGGAAAGCTCTACTAGAAGGCATCACTCAAGGGTTATGAGGGGGTGATTTCTTCAGATCCCTGGTCAAAAAGTCACCGAAGACGTTTGATGGCTTATCACTAAAGCAGAAAAATATGTCAATGTGGAAGAAATACAGTCCACGAGGAAGAGCGAACAGAAAGCACCACCTAGGCCGGGTCGAGAATTTCGGACAGAGAGAGCCCCGTCGAGGCCATATAGACAGGAACCGCCTCTACTGTTGGGACAGTTTGCAGCTCGAACGCCGCTGAAAGTAAGCAAGGCTCGGGCTCTGGAGATTTGTGATGAAAGGAAAGTAGTGCAGCGACAACGGGGAAGCGACGGGGCCCTGAAGAAACCCACGTCAGACAAGTTTTGTGATTTTCACAGGGATTACGATCATACCACCTTGGAGTGCTTGTGATGCCCAAACCCCATGGGAGACACGTATTTGAAGAATACGAAATAAAAGATAGAATTGAAGGGCATAAATGAAAACAGCAAGTTGTATTGTCTTGCTTAAAATTTAAAATCGAAGAATAAACAGTTTGCGCCACGAAATAAAAACAGATTTCTATATTAAGCTTCGGATACAAAATGCAATAGCGAATTACAACTATTGGAACTCTATATGAATTCACCATTGTTGTAATGGATCTTAATACAGGTGTGACAAAAGATCAAAAACAACAAAATGAACGTAGCGGAATCGCAGGCCTTTCGATAAACACCCACACATCACCACTGGTTCAGATCTCTCCTCCAGTCTGCCCCGGAACTGACTCACCTGCACCAAGAAAGCTAGTGAGCCTAAGGGCTCAGCAAGCAAAACTGAGAATAACAAGAGCACAATATGCAGGCAGGCGCATTTCATACAATAACTTTGTGTAAAGGAAGTCATTTTTAAGCATAGCTGTTCATAAGCATCTAATATGAGAGTAACTCAGATCTCACATTTCTTTTCTTTTAGACTTATGGCACGGAGAGGTCCCATTGCACTTGATCAAATGACTACTGATATCAGTTACTATATGGCGGAATTCGCCCTATATGAAGGGGCAACCGACATGCTCGACTGCTGCTCACCCTTCCTATATGGACCGTTTGTTATCTTTGCCATAATTCTCAAAATCTGAACATTTTCTTTCTTTAAACAATAATTGACAGAAATCAGATCTCAACATCGGGGTTCGCTTCATTTTAAAATTCATTTTCCATCAACGAAAACATTTTCACTGAGCATTCAGCTGTGACTTGGGAAAACAGATGTCTGAAAGAAACAGGATATGGTTATGAAATAGATTTCAGATGTTGTCACAATTGGAGTAAAATTCAGATGTCAATGAAATTAGGTTGGTCAACTCAGCTGTCAACGCATAATTAGGTAAAATAGCTGCGAATCTGGAAAACCAACGCTAACAGGAAATTCAGATGTTAGAAACAGCTGTGACTCTGGGGACGCTGTCGCTAATAGGAAATTCAGATGTTAACGCAAAAGTAATGTTTAGGAGTGAAACAGCTGCAACTTGGTCAACTCAGCTGTCAACGTTTAAACAGGTAAAACAGCTGCGACTTTGGAAAACCAACGCTAACAGGAAATTCAGATGTTAGCGTAAAAGTAATGTTTAGAAATGTAACAGCTGTTGCATGGAATTTAATTGTTAACATAAGAAACAGAATTCTGACAAAGGAACTAGTGCTGTAACATCTGAACGACTTCCAACGATACCAGTGCTGCCTATCAAACCAGAAGCAAGTCCCGATTTAACCAGCATCACCGATTACATGGCATCAAGTCCAGACGTTACCATTCAATAAGAGAAGAACCTTCATCTCTACAATGAACTGGAATCTGAAATGCTCAGCGTTTAAAATCAACATCCTCATCATCAACTTCAACAACACATATTTGAGTTTCAAACAGAAACTAACTGTGAACCCGAACATTATGCATATTTTAAATCAACAGAGCATGAACCATAGCTGAAACTGAACATAACTCAGGCAAGCAATCATAGAATTGAAAGGGAACGATACATATGTTTTCATGGCGTAGCAAGAATCAGCTTTACTTGCCTTAACACTGAAGAAAATACGAAACACAGCAGATCCCTGCAGCAAGTTTCCTCAAGCACCGCAGCGAGTTTCCTATGGTTTCTTTGAAGAAAATGAAGATTTTTCTTGAAAATAATTGAACTTATAGTCCACATGTACCATAGGTATGGGAGTCTGATTTGTAACAGGGAAAAACACTTGAGTAAGCATGGTACTCCACACCTACTTCTCAAAATTTTTGTTAAAAGTCCCCTATCACTATTTTAATTTGTCAAAGCGCTACTCCCATTTAAAAAGGACCATCCTCCCATTCGAAAAGTCATTTTATTTTGTGAAATCTGAAAATCGCTCAGCTTGTGCTCGGGGTAACAGCTAACCAGACCTTGCACCGTGTCTCACATCTGAAAATAAGAAATCAGCTTTTCAAATAAACAAACAAGCTGAAGTCTGAAATTAGAAAGGGGCCCTCGAATTAGAAAGGACTAGAAATTGTGGTCCTAAGGATTTTGGGACGCTACAACTCTTCCCCCCTTACAAAATCTCGTCCTCGAAATTTACTATGCATATCGGCTTCTGTTTCCCACGTAGCTTCTCGTTCAGTTTGATTAGACCACTGAACTTTAACCATAGGGATATTACGGTTCCTCAGCTTTCTAGTTTCCCTAAGAAGGATATTCTCTGGTCTTTCTTCATAGCTTAAATCTGATGCTAAGTGAATCGGCTCAACACTTAGTATGTGCGACGGGTGGGGAACATACTTCCTCAAAGCTGATACGTGAAATACGCTGTGTACAGAAGACAGATGCGGTGGCAGTGCTATTCTATAAGCCAACGTTCCTACCTTGTCCAGAATCTCATAAGGACCAATGTATCTGGGACTCAGCTTTCCCTTCTTACCAAATCGCATCACTCCCTTCATTGGATCTACCTTCAGAAAGACGTGATCACCAACTTAAAAATTCAGCTCCCTTCTTCTATTGCCCGCATAACTCTTTTGTCTGCTTTGAGCAGCTTTCATTCTTTCCCTTATCTTCCTAACAGCTTTTGCTGTTTGTTCTACAATATCTGGTCCTAATCCAGCTCGCTCTCCTACCTCATCCCAATGTAGAAGGGTTCTACACTTGCGTCCATAAAGAGCTTCATATGGAGCCGTCTGGATTGATGCTTGAAAACTTTTGTTGTATGCAAACTCTACTAACGGTAGTTTCAGATCCCAACCTTCTGAAAATTCTATAATACACGCTCTAAGTAAATCTTCCAAAACTGAATCACCCTTTCAGATTGTCCATGTGTCTGGGGGTGAAAAGTTGTGCTAAAGGTCAACTTGGTACCTAAAGATCTATGCAAACTCTTCCAGAAAGCGGATGTAAACTTATCATCCCTATTAGATACTATCGATAATGGAACACCATGAATTCTTACTATCTCCTTCACATATAACTCGGCGTATCTACTCACATCATAAGTTGTCTTTACTGGCAAAAAGTGAGCAGATTTTGTAAGTCTATATACTATAACCCAAATAGAATTGTATCCTTGGATAGTTCTGGGTAATCCTATCACAAAATCCATAGCTATACATTCCTATTTCCACTCAGGAATAGGCAACGGCTTCAGCATTCCTGCTGGTCTTTGGTGTTCAGCTTTCACCAATTGGCACGTTAAACATTCGGAGACAAATTTGAAAATGTCTCGCTTCATTCCCGACCACCAATACAGCTTCTGGAGGTCCTTATACATTTTAGTATTCCCTGGGTGAATAGAGTAAGGGGATAAATGGGCCTCAGTCATGAGGTCTGATCGCAAGGCGTCGACTTGGGGCACCCAGATTCTTCCATGAAATCTGATTATTCCTCCTTCTGAAAAGTAGAGGTTACTGCCTCTTTCTATATCTTGTTTCACCCACTTCTGAAGTTGCTCATCCTTCGTTTGTCCCTCACGAATCTGATCTAATAGATTTGATCTTATGGAGAGTGTTGGTGATCCGGATCCGCCCCCCGGCGAGGCAGCGGAAGAACAAAGAATAAAAGCCGGGAGACGATCAATACGAAGAATAGATAACAGTTATCGACATGCATAGGGGGTTCAAAACCATTACCTTGCTGGCACTTGTGCCTGGCTCCAACCGTAGTTATAATAACGTCGGCTCTTCTCGGTAGTCTGCGGTAGATATCGCCAATCCGGTCCATGACCAGAAATGAGACTCCTTCGTCAACCTGCACTAGAAGCGCTGACTAATTCTGCACGAACGGATTCTCCGCGAAAATCTAGGCCAGAACGATTTCCGGCGAAGCGGCGAGCGGCGGCGGGCGGCGGCGGGCGGCGCACGGCGGCGGCTTGTGAGTGAGGAGAGGGAGGGGCGGCTATGCTCTCTTAGGGTTAGGGTTAATGAGAGAGTTATCTGTTAAGTCTTGGTATGAGCTTAATTAAATAAGCTTGAGTGTTGGACTTGGACCGGCCCAACGGGCCCGGGCCCAACGATGAACATTCAGTTCATCTCCATCACCGAGACTTCATCGTAACTCCGATCGCCGATCAGATCGGACCGATCGACTCAGTTTCTGAAACTGAATATTATGATCTGAAAAACCATTTTTCAGAACCCCAGTGCAAAATGACCGTTTTG
>KV018672.1:273446-285835 GCA_001598015.1 Dorcoceras hygrometricum
ATTCATCAACAGTACTTATATCTTTGCGACTGCTAACAGATTCGTCAGCAGTACTTATAACTTGAATCTTCTTCTTCTTCTTCAGCAAGCTTCTTAATACATAAACCAGCTAGTTCGCTTCGCACTTTAGCTCTTCAGCTGGTTGTCATCATTTCAGCTGGTTCATCATGCTCCAGCTGATTACGAACAGGTGATATAACTCTGGACGTCTCCATCGCTAATTCAACTGCCGATTCCATGAATCATCAAACCAACTGCTGAACATTCATTGTGAAATATCTGCTGGACATATTCTTCGACCTGAAATCTGCGCACTTAGAATAGAATTGTTAGAATAACAACAACAGGTTTTGTGTAATTCATTTGGCCATCGCCTGATTACAAACAACTGAATCGACTCTGGACGTCTCCATCGCTAATTCAACTGCTGATCCAAGAACATCAAACCAACTGCTGAGCATTTATAATGTGAACCATCTGCTGGACATATTCTTCGACCTGAAATCTGCGCACTTAGAATAGAATTGTTAGAATAACAACAACAGGTTTTGTGTAATTCAAAACTTAATTAGGATCTGTCAAAACAGATCCAACACTTCGTGATGTTGGGTGATAAGTGTATAAGAGGTTCTTCTCGCGGCCTCTGTTGCAGTGTTTGGGTCCCGACGAGGCCAGTTATGTATTGAGGGAAATTCATGAGGGATGTTGTGGAAATCACTTAGGCGCTATAGCTTTGGCCCGAAATGCCCTTCTCGCAGGATTCTTTTGTCCTAACATGCAATAGGATTATACCAATCTCGTTCGATCTTGCCAAGGCTTACAGAAACATGCTAACCTGCAGAAGCATCCAGCCGAACCCCTGAAGACTGTCATCTCATCGTGCCCCTTTGATCAGTGGGGTATGGACATAGTGGGACCTTTCCCGCCAGTCGGAGGGCAGAGGAAGTTTTTTTCAGTGGCTGTGGATTAATTCTCCAAATGGGTGGAGGCCGAGCCCTTGGCAAAATCTCCGAGGCTGAGGTGTTGAAATTTCTATGGAAGAACATCGTTTGCCTCTTCAGGATACCTCGAAGACTTATTTCGTACACTGGGAGGCAGTTCTGTGGAGCAAGAGTTTGGGCCTGGTGTCAAAAGATGAATATTGAACAAGTCTTCACCTCGGTAGCTTATCCTCAGAGCAATGGGCAAGTGAAAGTCACCAACCGGACCATCGTACAAGCCCTCAAGGTGCGGCTGGATTCGGCCAGCGGGAGATGGGTGGATGAACTACCAAGTGTGCTCTGGGCATATCGGACGACGACGAAAGCGGCAACAGGAGAAACACCTTATTGCATGGTCTATGGAACTGAAGCACTTTTACCCGCAGAGATCGGCCAGGACAGCCTTTGGGTCATGGAGTATGCAGAGGATAATGATGAGATACGGAGTGTTAGGATCAAGCGCTTACCACCAGGACAAAAGCTATAACTGTTAGCCAAGGTGCAACTTTATTTCCTTATAATGTGGCAGCGCAGAGTGCACCTATTATGTGCGTTAGGGTTGGGCTGTTAGGCCCATGAGTGAGGAGAGGTTCGTGTCTAACTGCTGGTGCTATCTCAATTCCCTTAGAGATCAGTCTTACCCTTCCCCTACCGCCGGCCCTATCCCCAGCAGAGATAGTATTACCCGTTAAGATCTGGCATCACACTTTTACAGCCCACATGGCCAACCAGATCAAGCGGCGCAACGTCAGCAGCTTGACGTACGAGAAATTCCCAGGATTGTTAGGATCAAGCGCTTACCACTAGGCCAAAAGCTATAGCTGTTAGCCAAGGTGCAACTTTATTTCCTTATAATGTGGCAGCGCAGAGTGCACCTATTATGTGCGTTAGGGTTGGGCTGTTAGGCCCATGAGTCAGGGGAGGTGCGTGTCTAAATGCTGGTGCTGTCTCAATTCCCTTAGAGATCAATTTTATCCTTCTCCTACCGCCGGACCTATCCCCAGCAGATATATTATTACCCGTTAAGATCTGGCATCACACTTTTACAGCCCATGGCCAACCAGATCAAGCGGCGCAACGTCAGCAGCTTGACGTACGAGAACTTCCCAGGAGGTCACTCATCCCAGTACGTTCTCACCCTTGCTCGCTTAACTCAACACGGACCTTCGAGTTGGACCATCTCGAGGAAAAAATATCTCGGGCTGCCATACTTCTGTCGGTGTATCAAAGAAGAATGGCGCAGGCCTACAATAGGAGAGTTCGGTGAAACGAACCAGACTCTAGAAATTTTTTTTAAAAATCATTTGCTTAATAAAGAAACTTAGAAAGTATGGCTCGTTCCCTTTAAACATTTTCTAAACCATCCCTTTAAAACATAAATCAAATAAATATCTTAACTCGTTAAATCATCCATACTGGAAAAATCGGACTACGTAAAATTACTGAAAAATAACAAGTTGAAACCAACATTTGAAAAACGTGTCATAACAAAAGTAGAACATCACTGCTGTCACAGGGTACTGTTGCAGCGGGCGCTCAGAGGTCCTCACCGCCAGTCGAGACATACTCTATAGGGTCATCACCTGCACCATTTAAACCTAGTGAGCCTAGAGGCTTAGCATGCTCTATATTTTAAAATAACAAGGTACATACTAATAAGGTCGAATGCAGGCACATACTTGTAATAAAATAAAATTAAATCGTGAATGCATGAATGATCTTAAAACCTTGTTCGTACATTTCATAGCATAGCATACATATAACATACATAAGACATGACATAACATAACATAAAAACGTGTGAGTCATAACCATGAAGTGTGGATCATGTTCGATTGATCAATCTAAAACCAACGTACTTGGCGGCCAGTTTTACCGACCTACATCATCATCATTAACATAGGTTCACTGGCCCGGTCTCCCAGATACGCTCATCATATATCATTATACATTAACCGAGGTTCACCGTGTAGGCGCAGCGGTGGATCCGGATCCCGCTCCCGGGGCGCAGCGGAAGATTTCAAAATTTTCACCGGGAACGGTCAATACATAAAATCAAATGCAGAAAAAAATATATAGGATGTTTAATTGTGGTACCTTGCTGGCGTCTAGGCGCCTGGCTCCGACCAGTTTCACAGGGAAACTGGCACTTCAACGATTGGCGGTTGAGTTCTCCGAATCCGGTCCACGACTGGAATCACGGCTCCTTCGTCAGTCTGCACTAGAAGACCTGACGAATTTATCACAAACGGAATCTCCTCCTCTCAGTGGTCGGAACAAGTCCGACGGCAAGACGGGCGGCGGCGTGGGACGTGCGGCCGAGAGGGGAGGAAGAAGTGAGGGGCGGCGGCTTGGTGTGTAGGGTTTTGTGTGATGCTTAAGTGAGTCATACAACCCTAGGCACACATATAAGTAGACTAGTGATGGGCTTGAACCAGCCCAACGGGCCTTGGGGCGGGCCCAGGTCCATATGAACATTCGGTTCATTTCTATCACCATGGCTTCATCATAATTCCGATCGCCGATCAGATCGGACCGATCTGCACAGTTTCCAAAACTGAGTATTATGATGCGAAAACAATTTTTCAGACCACCTAGTCCAAAATTGCAGTTTAGCCCCTCCAAGTTTCAAGGATAGTCAAACTAGCCCAAACTTTAGGAAAATTGAAATTTGACCCCTGTTGACTTTTAGGAAGTCGCACTTCCTAAATTCCTCCTCCTATGCTCAACACATTGAGCTCAGTTTCCGTGCGGGAATCGAGAAGCCAGTACTTGTGTGACACTCAATGGTTCAGGGATACAGGTAGTCGTGGGCCCACAACAATTGCGACTCCGAAATCACAATTTCGGGCTGACCCATAGGACCATGGTAAAGCGCCTAGCAACATCGTCCCATGATCCCGTAGGTATCACTGATAGTGCCTGCAAGAACCAGTCGGTCATGGTTAGCGTTTAGTATGGTCCTTTCAACACATATATCCGGATTAGATCAACGACCATTGGTAAATCGAGAGTCGCTAGAGATCCAATAACTATGCATACATCTCGGAGATCAAATAGTGACATCACGTGTGTTACTAGGTAAACCCATTTACCCAAAACACATCCAATACTCTGGCCAGAGATTTATCACACTATTATCTCCTCTGATAGCATAGGATATCCACGCACAAAGGCGAGCGGTGAATCCTCGACAATGAAGCATCGACTCCTACATGCATTGGGACCTCACCCAATCCCGCCACCTAATGACCCCAACTGAGTCGGTAAACGGGTCAAAGTGAGGCACCTATCATGTAGAGTCTCAATGAAGTTTCGAGTAGTGAGGACTAATCAGTACAACCAAGACCTCGGACTTATCCACTCGACAAATGGTAACCACTTGGAAAGTCCGAACGAGGGTAATTCGATAGATCACCAGGTCACTATCCATCTGCATGCTCAGAAAATCACAATGTTCCCTACCAATGAAACGTGGTACTTCGCATCGCAGACTCTAGTCTCAAGCTCGGGCGGCCTTATCCTCATTTTTACGGCCCAATCGACTAGGAACGAGTTCAGAATACACAGTGACTATTAGATGTGTTTCATGATAGCCATCATATCCACTATCACATCTAACATACACTATAGTGCATTCTAGGTCTTTATCCAACACAATTGTTAACATTATAACATAATGAAAATAAAGAATTCCATAAAAGAATACGAATTTTATAAATAAAGATCGTTATACAAAAGAGTCAATAAAATCCACACGCCACAAGTTGGCTAGTTGGGCATCTACTCTAACAATCTCCCACTTGCCCTAAAGCCAACTACTCATCAGACGCAGTCCCATTGTTTCGCGATGTTTTTCAAACAACGGTCCTGGCAAGAGCTTCGTAAGTGGATCAGCAATGTTGTCTGCATAGGCGACTCTCTCGACTGCTATGTCACCTCTAGCCACAATATCCCGGATTTTGTGGTATTTTCTCAGTATATGTTTGGATCTTTGGTGAGACCTAGGCTCCTTTGCTTGCGCAACGGCACCCGTGTTGTCGCAGTACAACGGGACTGGACCAACTCCTTCAGGGATTACGCCCAACTCTTGGACAAAATTCCTTATCCAAACCGCCTCTTTAGCAGCAGTTGATGCTGTGATGTACTCAGCCTCAGTGGTTGAATCCGTGATGGTGTCTTGCTTGGAACTCTTCCAAGAGACAGCACCACCATTGAGCATGAATACAAATCCGGAGGTAGACTTCGAATCATCCACATCACATTGGAAGCTAGAATCAGTGTAGCCTTCCAATTTCAGTTCACCACCCCCATAGACCATGAACATATTCTTATTCCTTCGTAAGTACTTAAGAATATCTTTCACAGCCTTCCAATGCATTTGGCCGGGGTTGGCCTGATAGCGGCTCATGACACTCAGAGCATATGCGACATCCGATCTAGTTGAGATCATGCCATACATAATACTACTTATTGCCGAGGCATATGGCACACGTGTCATACTCTCTATCTCCTCATCAGTCTTTGGACACATAGACTTTGATAGAGTGACCCCGTGGCACATAGGTAGGTGTCCTCTCTTGGACTCTTCCATAGAGAACCGCTTAAGTATGGTATCGATGTAGGTAGCTTGGGTGAGTCCGAGCATCCTTTTCGATCTATCTCGATAGATCTAAATTCCAAGAATATAGGATGCTTCACCCATGTCCTTCATCGAGAATCTACTAGAAAACCACACTTTAGTTGACTGCAACATTCCTACATCATTCCCAATGAGTAGAATGTCATCAACATAAAGTACAAGGAATGTCACAGCATTCTTAACTACCTTCTTGAACACACATGGCTCCTCCGGATTCTTGATGAAACCAAATTCCTTAATTGTTTCATCGAATCTCAGACTAGAAAACCACACTTTAGTTGACTGCAACATTCCTACATCATTCCCAATGAGTAGAATGTCATCAACATAAAGTACAAGGAATGTCACAGCATTCTTAACTACCTTCTTGAACACACATGGCTCCTCCGGATTCTTGATGAAACCAAATTCCTTAATTGTTTCATCGAATCTCAGGTTCCAACTTCTCGATGCTTGTTTGAGACCGTAGATCGATCTCTGAAGCTTGCATACTTTATGCTGATTTCCTACAGATGTGAAACCCTCAGGCTGCGTCATATAGATCTCTTCCTTAATGTTTTCATTAAGGAACGCATTTTTCACATCCATTTGCCATATCCATGGTCGTACCATGCGGCTATGGCTAGTAGGATTCTAGTTGACTTGAACATTGCGACTGGTGAAAAGGTTTCATCATAGTCAACACCTTGCCTTTGAGTGTAACCTTTCGCGACCAGTCGTGCCTTGTAGGTCAGTACCTTACCATCAGGCCCAAGTTTTCTCTTGTATATCCATTTACACCCAATAGGAACTATTCCTTCGAGAGGATTAACAAGAGTCCAAACTTGGTTTGAATGCATTGAGTCAATCTCAGACTGCATTGCTTCAAGCCACAAATTAGGATCAGCATCGGAAATTGCCTCCTTGAATGTTCTTGGATCACATCCAATAACTTGATCACTTTGATCATCTTCAAGGAGGAAACCATATCTATCAAGAGCCCTAGGAATCCTTTCAGATCTCCTAGGTGCGACCATTTCTGGTATTGGCTCTTGAGGTGCGAGAGATTCACTTGGTACTTCAGATGGTTCTCGAACTTCTTCGAGTTCTACAATCTTGCATTTTCTATCAAGTAGAAACTCCCTTTCCAGAAAGGTGGCATTTCTAGAAACAAACACTTTTGTTTTATTGGGATAGTAGAAGTAGTATCCAATGGAATTCTTTGGATACCCAATGAAGTAACATAAGATGGATCTATTATCCAGCTTATCTCCCACTGTCTGCTTCACGTAAGCAGGACATCCCCAAATCCTCAAGTATGAGTATTTGGGCGGCTTGCCCATCCATATCTCATATGGAGTCTTATCCACCGCCTTGGTGTGGACATTGTTCAACAAAATTACCGCCGTTTCGAGCGCATAGCCCCAAAACGACGTAGGAAGCTCAGTGAAACTCATCATGGATCGAACCATGTCCATCAAGGATCGATTACGACGCTCCGCTACACCATTTAGTTGTGGTGTGGCCGGAGGAGTCCACTGTGAGAGAATCCCATTCTCTTTAAGATAGTCTTGAAATTCAGCACTCAAGTATTCTCCACCTTGATCGGATCGAAGTGCTTTAATACTTTTCCCTAACTGATTTTCTACTTCAGCCTTGAATTCTTTGAACTTTTCAAAGGATTCAGACTTGTGCTTCATTAAGTACAAGTACCAATACCTAGAGTGATCATCGGTAAATGTGATGAAGTATGTGTGACCGTACTTAGTACCAATGCTAAGCGGTCCACACACATCAGTGTGGATCAAATCCAACAGGCCTTGAGCACGTTCAGGCTTGCCCGTGAAGGGTTGTTTAGTCATTTTTCCTTTGAGACAAGACTCACAAGTCGGTAGGGAGTTAATATCTGACATATCAAACATGTCACTCCCAACCAACTTGTTCATCCTACTTAAGGAAATATGACCTAGCCTAGCGTTCCAAAGTTGTGCCGGGTTCAAGCTATCGTTTTTCCTTTTAATAGTTGTTGTATGTGTTTCCACATCGCGAGTTGGAACTTATTTTAATTTTAAGGTGTACAGATCGTTTTTGCGTTCCCCAATTCCAATCAAACATTCATTCTTGTATATATTGCAAATCGAATTAGCAAAATGACAAGAATATCCATCACTATCAAGCATAGAAACAGAAATAATGTTCTTTATTAACTCGGGAACAAACAAAACGTTTCTCAATAACAACTTAAAATTCGAAGACAGAAATAAATAAACATCTCCTATAGATACTGCAGCAACCCTTGCTCCGTTGCCAAGCCTCAAGTGGGTCTCACCCTCTCTAAGACGTCGGCTTCTTGTCATTACCTGCAAATCATTGCAGATATGAGATCCACATCCGGTATCAAGTACCCAAGAAGTCGAATTAAGAGACATATTTATTTCAATGTAGAACATACCTTTTGTAGTTCTCAACTGCTCGAGGTACTCCTTGCAGTTCCTCCTCCAGTGCCCAGGCTTGTGGCAGTGGTGGCAAACATCCTCAGATTTGTTTGGCTTGGAAGCCTTTGCCTTGGGCTTCTTGGCGGGCTCTTCCTCCTTCGTAGGGGTAGAATTCTTCTTACCCTTGCGTTTGGGCCCCTTCTTCGTAGAGGAAGAAGAGCCCATAAGGAGGACGGGCTTGTCCTTCTTTATGGTCCCGTCGAACACTACAAGCATGTTCACCACCTCCTTTTCAGGGGTGTCTTCCAGCTTGTTCATGTTAAAGTTGACCACAAAGGGGTCGAATGCAGCAGTGAGTGAGAGGAGAAGCAGATCCAGAAACAGCTCATGTGGAAGTGTGATATCAAGGCCCACTAGCTTTTCAATGAGCCCAATCACACGAACCCCATGCTCGCGGACCGAAGTCCCATCGCGCATGCGGCTCGTCATGAGCTCCTTGACAGTAGTGAACCTCTCAGTCCGAGAGTTCTCCCAATACAGCTCCTTAAGATGAAGGTATATGTCAGCAGCATACACCGTCTTCTCAAAATGCCGCTGCATTTCGTTTGACATCGATGCCATCATGTAGCATCGTGTCTTAAGCTCATCATCCCACCATTTATTCAGCTTTGTCAGCTCCTCAGGACTGACATCGGCAGGGGCTTCCTTTGGAGGGCTCTTCTCTAACGTGTAGAGAAGTTTCTCCGAAGCCAATACAATATTGAGGTTGCGAAGCCAGTCTTGGTAGTTTAGACCAGTGAATTTGTTACTATCCAGTATAGCAGGAAGTGGATTTTTGATAGAAGACATAGTAATAGAAGTTTATACTGAAAAGAAAAACAGACATGCATTACTAACTATTCATGAAAAACGTTAAGACATAAAACAAGGTCATTTAGTTTTACGAATTACCCTCCCACTATTTTAACGATTTCACCACCCTCTAATGAAATCGAGAAAGTAAGTTTCCTTAGTGGGTACATAGAGTCCAATTAAGAAATCATGGTCCCGAATAATATCAGCCAACCATGACCCTCAAAAGGTAGAGCCCAATTGCACCAGGTGCAACCTCTATGTATTTACCTCACGTCCAGTAAGGACCCAATAATATGACGCCGATTACTATCACGTGTCAAGATGACCCATCAATGTTGGGTTGTGATGGACGGTCCCCTTAACGTCCCCAATAATATGAGCCAATGTTAAAGGAAGTTCCAACCAACTCACAGCAAGTGTCAATGGCGTGTACAGCTTTCCGGCATACATAACCCCCTCAATAATATGAGCCGGGCCATGTATACGAGTAGCATCGACGTACACCCATTGTTGATGGAAGGTAGGAAATTTTAAACAATATTTAAATTCCCTTATTTTATCGAATAAACTTTTAATCTTGATATTAATTTTAAATCATATTTAAAATGAGGGATTTTAATTTTGAAATTCGATCTCATTAATATTAAATCACATTTAAAACGCGGATTCAACAGATATATCGCATATAAAATTTGGGATGATCGATAAGCGAGAGCTATGCGGTCCGTGGTTGCCAAGCACGGATCTAGGTCCAGTCCTAGGTGAAATACAGTATGCAATGCAATCCTATTACATTAGCTTTCAGTTTTACAAATCTTCGATCTTCAATATCTTTGATCATCATCTCCACCATCTTCAAGTTTGTCCTCCCACTAAGTCTAATATTTACAATTAAATAGCCATGACAATGGTTTTCTATCATCCCAAACATTATATTCAATTAATTCAATTAATTGACATAAATAAAATAATCAAATCAAATTTGATTTTATCCAACAAAATCATATTTTAAATATAAAATCATATTTTATAAATAAAATCTTATTTTGTTATTTTAATTGCATCAATTTTGGGCTCAAAACAATTTTAGGTCCAAACTCTCAAAAATTTTCAAAAATTAATTTTTATCCGACCAAAAAGCCCAATATAAGTATTGGCCCAAAAACCCCTCGGGCCGCCCAGGACAAGGCCGGAAAAACCCTAGAATTCAAAAACCGTCGCCGCATCCCCGCCCTGGAAACGCCGAAAGGGCGGTGCGCCGCCGCCCGCACACGTGCAGCAATCGTGTTGCACGCTGTGCGCGCCCCCGCGCGCAACGCGTGCGCACGGGGGCGGCCACCTGCACGTTCACCGAGCGCAGGTGGGCGGCAGGCGCCGCGCACCACCGTGCTCGAAAATCGTGCACGGTGGCCGGCCATCGTGCTGACGCTGCGCGCAGCTACAGTGCGCACGATAGCGCACGCTGCGTGCAGCTACAGTGCGCGCGATGGCGCAGGTCGTGCGCGCGGGCGCCGCACGTTGCGCGCATGCTATGTGCAAGCCGCGCGAGGCGGCGCCGACGAAAGTTTTTTTTTTTTTATTTTTGAAAATTCGAGATGTGATGCAATACAGGCACAATTTTTATATATTGACAGATCCGAGCCAAAGCTCTGATACCACTGTTGGCGCAGCGGCGGATCCGGATCCCGCTCCCGAGGCGCAGCGGAAGATTTCAAAATTTGCACCGGGAATGGTCAATACATAAAATCAAATGCAGAAAAACATACATAGGATGTTTAATTGTGGTACCTTGCTGGCTTCTAGGCGCCTGGCGCCTGGCTCCGACCAATTTCACAGGGAAACTGGCACTTCAACGGTTGGCGGTTGAGTTCTCCGAATCCGTTCCACGACTGGAATCACGGCTCCTTCGTCAGTCTGCACTAGAAGACCTGACGAATTTATCACGAACAGAATCTCCTCCTCGTAGTGGTCGGAACAAGTCCGACGGCAAGAAGGGAGGCAGCGCGTGGCGCGACGGCGGGCGGCGCGTGGGACGTGCGGCCGAGAGGGGAGGAAGAAGTGAGGGGCGGCGGCTTGGTGTGTAGGGTTTTGTGTGATGCTTAAGTGAGTCATACAACCCTAGGCACACATATAAGTAGACTAGTGATGGGCTTGAACCAGCCCAACGGGCCTTGGGGCAGGCCCGGGTCCATATGAACATTCGGTTCATTTCTATCACCATGGCTTCATCATAATTCCGATCGCCGATCAGATCGGACGGATCTGCACAGTTTCTAAAACTGAGTATTATGATGAGAAAACAATTTTTCAGACCACCTAGTCCAAAATTGCAGTTTAGCCCCTCCAAGTTTCAAGGATAGTCAAACTAGCCCAAACTTTAGGGAAATTACAATTTGACCCCTGTTGACTTTTAGGAATTCGCACTTCCTAAATTCCTCCTCCTATGCTCAACACATTGAGCTCAGTTTCCGTGCGGGAATCGAGAAGCTAGTACTTGTGTGACCCTCAATGGTTCAGGGATACAGCTAGCCGTGGGCCCACAACTATTGCGACTCCGAAATTACAATTTCGAACTGACCCATCGGACCATGGTAAAGCGCCTAGCAACATCGCCCCATGATCCCCTAGGTATCACTGATAGTGCCTGCAAGAACCAGTCGGTCATGGTTAGCGTACAGTACGGTCCTTTCAACACATATATCCGGATCAGATCAACGGCCATTGGTAAATCGAGAGTCGCTAGAGATCCAATAACTATGCATACATCTTGGAGATCAAATAGTGACATCGCGTGTGTTACTAGGTAAACCCATTTACCCAAAACACATCTTGTACTCTGGCCAGAGATTTATCACACTATTATCTCCTCAGATAGCATAGGATATCCACGCACAAGGGCGAGCGGTGAATCCTCGACAATGAAGCATCGACTCCTACATGCATCGGGACCTCACCCAATCCCGCCACCTAATGACCCCAACTGAGTCGGTAAACGGGTCAAAGTGAGGCACCTATCATGTAGAGTCTCAATGATGTTTCGAGTAGTGAGGACTAATCAGTATAACCAAGACCTCGGACTTATCCACTCGACAAATGATAACCACTTGAAAGTCCGAACGAGGATAGTTCGATAGATCACCTGGTCACTATCCATCTGCATGCTTAGAACATCACAATGTTCCCTACCAATGAAACGTGTTACTTCGCATCGCAGACGCGAGTCTCAAGCTCGGGCGGCCTTATCCTCATTTTGACGGCCCAATCGACTAGGAACGAGTTTAGAATACACAGTGACTATTAGATGTGTTTCATGATAGCCATCATATCCACTATCACATCTAACATACACTATGGTGCATTCTAGGTCTTTATCCAACACAATTGTTAACATTATAAAATAATGAAGAAATAAAGAATGCCATAAAAGAAATGCGTATTTCATAAATAAAGATTGTCATATACAAGAGTCAATAAAACCCACACGCCACAAGTTGGCTA
>KV018672.1:286424-298804 GCA_001598015.1 Dorcoceras hygrometricum
ATGCATATCAGCAGATGAATTCTTCCAAGCGTTTTTCCAGTCGAAGTTCTTGACAACGACGATGGATGTAAGTGCTGGTTTTCAAAGTAATTTCAGGCGCAAGCTCAAAGTGTTTCAAATACGATCGTTTGCTCATAAGGAAAATATTTGTACGATCGTACAGTTGCCTGGAATGAAGGAGACAAGTTAGGTACTATTTTGAGTAAATAGTATAGTGTACAGAGGCCGTTTCTCTATGCTTGCACAAAAATGGAAAGAAGACAAATTGGCTCTGTGGATGAGCAATTGACCTTGCAGTGGAGCAGGAATTACGGTGTACGATTTTGGCAGTAATTCAAACGGGATTCATTTTCCTTTGGAGAATTAATATGACCGTTGCAGTCGAAGCCTATAAATATCAGCAGCAGTGTTGAAGAAGATACACTTCGCTAATCATCTATTGCTGTAACGCTGCCAAAATCTATACAGAGCTTACACTTCGTTGATATCTTCAAAAGCTCAAAGACTCGAAGAACTTAACGTTTAATCTTCATTTGAAATACCTTCGAGTCAATCTTCTGGTTGTTCATTGTTGAAACCAAAAGATATTTACAGTCTCTAAATACGTGTTCTCATTGATATATTTGATAGAGTCTGTAACGAACTGTCTTGTAAAGAAGTTCGAAAAACTTTCAAAGCATTGTAAAAACCAGCAGCGAAGTCTGCGTGAAGTATTGTAAAGCGCTAGGAGTTCTCGTAGCTGCGGGTTACGGGATCGGGTGTTTGTATAAAGGCTACTCACATCAAAGTCTTTTAGTGCTACCTTCCGAGGAGGAAGAATGGGAGACGTAGGATATTGATATCCGAACTTCCAGAAACAAACTCTTGACTCAATCTCTTACTTACGCATTTATTTACTGTTGCGCATTGTTCATTGTTCACAAACCAATCAGCCTATTTCCGCACATATATTGTTGGCTGAGAAGTTTGCATAAAACTGAGATCCAAACCTTTTAAAAGAATTTTGAAATAGAAAAATCGAAGGAGTTCATTCAACCCCCCCTTCTGAACTCCTATTTGCTTAGTGATCCTATTTCCGGGACCATCAAGTGGTATCAGAGCAGGAAATCTCAGTTATTGAACAGATATCTTTGTGTTTTACATCATATTAATATGTCTACCTCACAACACAAGATTCCTTTGTTCTCCAGAGATGAATACGATGACTGGAAGATTCGCATGCAGGCGCATCTTGCTGCTATGGATGATGAGATGTGGAATGTTATTACTGACGGGCCTTTGAAGATTATGAAGCCAAATCTTGCGTTTTCTGTGTCAAATGGCGAGGCTCAATTTCTCTAGAAAGCAAGACATGAATACACCAATGATGACAAGAAGAAAGCAAACTTGGACAATGTGGCCAGGGACATCCTATACAAAACGCTGGATAAAGACAAAAATATGTTCAGCAAAATCAAGACCTGTGCCACAGCAAAAGAAATATGGGAAAATCTTGTCCAAATATGTGAAGGCAGCGATGAAACGAAAGAGAACAAGCTGACAGTGGCTCAACAAAAATATGAAGCAATCAATATGAAAGACGGCGAAACAATGACTGAATTTGACGAGCGCTTCAGAGCTATTATCATCGAGTTGAATAGCTTGGGCAAAGAATATAGCAACCGGGAGTTGGTGCTAAAAGTGATGAGAGCCCTGCCCAGAGAGTGGGACGTGAAAACCATGGCTATGAGGGAATCGAAGGACCTCAACAAAATGGAGCTCCATGATTTATTTGCAAATCTAAAGGCCTATGAGTTTGACCTCGAAACCAGATCAGAAGCGCCTTCAACCTCCCAGCCTACGAAAGCTCTTGCTGCTACAACTACTGAACCATGCTCTCCCAGCACGAGCAAATCAGCAGATCAACTCTCTGATGACGTCATGTCCCTCTTCGTTAAGAAGTTTGGGAAATACCTGAGAAGATCTTTCAACCCTTCTACTTCTTTCAATAATTATAACAAATCTGATAAAGTATCTTCTGATTTGAAATGCTATAATTGTGATCGTCCAGGTCATTTTGCTGCTGATTGCAACAGACCCAAGAAAGACGATAGATACAAGCGAGATGATAGAAGAGCTGATGATAGATACAGGAAAGAAGAGCGATACAGACGTGATGACGAAGATAATGAAAGAAATGTTGAGAAGTCCAAGGACAAGTTCAAAGAAAGATCAAGCGACAGAAAGATGAAAACCAGCAGCAACAAAAGATTCAGTCGAAAGCACCAAAAGCTGGGCTGATAGCGACTCAGACTCATCCAGCAGCAGCTCATCTTCAAGTGAGAGTGAACAAGATGAGGTTCACTGCTTCATGGCTGACCAAACAGACGAATATGAGGTATTTGATTTCTCGAATGTTGAATTTACACGTGATGACCTTGTCATAGCACTTAATGACATGGTAAAAGAGTACCGGAAGCTTTCTCATTCATTCGAGGAATCTAAGGCTGAAAACATGAGTTTAAAGAGTAGTTCAGCTGAATCAAGTTCTGATGAGCTTGAAGATACTGACATTCTAAAAACTGAGTTGAGTAAGCTACAAGCTGAGAATGAGATGTTGAGAAATGAGATCAGCGAGCTCAAGGCTGAAGTCGATAAATCGACTGTAGAAATGAGCTCCTGGAACAAGGCTAATCTTACTCTCCAAAAGCTATATGAAAGCCAAAAGCAAGCCAGTGATAAGACTGGTATTGGATTCAACAATAGTGAGTTCTGTGAAGGAGAGCCAAGTACTCAATCACGACCAGCCTATGACAAGTTCAATAAAATGAGCTTTGTCAAAGCTGACATGATATATAACTGTCTTGAGTCGGTGAAGTATGATAATCAGAACTCTCCGAAGCTGAATGAAAATGGAAAAGCTGGTATAGGCTTTTCAAAACCTGAGAGGTTCAAGCCTAACTGGCTAAAGAACAGATTGGATAAAGACAAAGCGAAAGCTAGTCAAAAACCATCTGTTCCTAACCAGTCGAGGCATAACTCGAAGAAGGTTAAATCGGGTTGGAAAAAGTTTCAGCAGAGTAGAGATCAATATGATCAAAATATGAAACCAAAACTCAAAAGACCAGCACGTGATTTTGCACATACTTTCGTGGATCCTAGAAGTGGAAAAACCGTAAGGATTATTCAAATCTGGGTCCCGAAAGGGGTAATCCAATCAGGACCCAAGTAAAATTGGGTACCAAAAGTGAGTTTCTTGCGTGCAGGTCAGGAGGTACGAATCAGCAGACACATCAAAAATATGGTACCTGGACAGTGGATGCGCAAGACATATGACTGGAAATCCGAAGCTGCTGAAAGATGTGATTCCACACAAAGGAGCAAAAATTGTCTTCGGAGATAATGCATATGGTAACACTGTGGGTAAGGGTAAGCTTACCCATGGTAACATCTCGATTTCTGATGTACTTGTTGTTGATAACTTGCGTTACAATTTGATTAGTATCAGTCAACTTTGTGACAAAGGTTTTCTTGTTAATTTTCAACAACACACGTGCACAGTTCAGGACTCAACTGGTCTAACCGTGTTGGTGGGTAAGCGTTCTGGGAACACTTACATTATCAACTGGTTAGAACAAGAGAGGTCTGAACACTTGTGTCTTGCAGCTGGCTCTTCCAAGAGCTGGTTGTGGCACCAGCGAATGAACCATTTGCACTTCAAAACTATTGCTAAATTAAGTACGCATGATATGGTCTCTGGTATGCCTAAAATCTCTGTTTCAAAGGACAAGATTTGTGCAGCTTGTCAACTGGGAAAACTAATCAAATCTACTTTCAAAACCAAAGGCGGTAAACGTTCTTCCCGGAGCTTAGAGCTTTTGCATATGGATCTTTTTGGTCCTGTTTCTATAACCAGCTTAGGAGGAATGAACTACACCCTAGTTGTCATTGATGATTTTTCCAAATATACTTGGGTGGTGTTTTTAAAAGCAAAATCCGATACCGCTGACCAGTTGATTAGGCTTTTGAAACGTTTGCAAAATGACAAATCTTGTACAGTCAACCGGATAAGAACTGATCGAGTAACAGAGTTTTTAAATCAAAAATTATCTTCTTATCTGGATGACATTGGAATAAAGCATGAGCTTTCAGCAGCTAGAACTCCTCAGCAAAATGGCCTAGCTGAGAGGAGAAATCGCACTTTAAAAGAAGCTGCTAGATCTATGATTGCTTATTCAGGCATTTCGCAAAAATTTTGGGCAGAAGCAGTTAATACAACATGCTATACTCAGAACAGATCAATGATAAATAGGATGCTTGATAAAACGCCCTATGAGATCTGGAATAGCAAGAAGCCTGATATTTCTTATTTCAGGGTGTTTGGATGCAAATGCTTCATTCATAATAATGGCAAGAAGCATCTAACAGCTTTTGAACCAAAATCTGATGCAGGTATCTTCTTGGGATATTCAGCAGTAAGCAAAGCTTACAGAGTGTTCAACAGCAGAAGCTTAAATGTTGAAGAAACTGCTTAATCAGACGATGACGTGGCACCAAGAACATCAGCTGAGGGGGAACAACCAGCAGTGGTCACTATGCACAACATCGTTCAACAAGATCCAGCAGGTACTCAAGTTGTTATTGATTTAACTAACATGAATCAGCAGGATCGAATTACAAGTGCACCAGCTGCTGGTGACGAAGCGTCGAAGAATCAAAGAAATATACAAACAGACGACGCTCAAACATCGACTGGCCAACCAACAGGAATCCATTTCCAAATAGTATCAAGTTCACCTGCTGGACAACCAGTCGCAAGAAATTGTCAAGTAGTATCTCCTGCTGACCAATCGGTCGCAAGAGATATTCAACAAGCATCTAGGCTACCTGCTGATGTACCAGCAGGAGGCACCTCTCATCAGCTGGAAGCAATCACGAGTCCACCAGCTGGTGAACCAGCAGGCAGCACATCAAGTCTACCTGCTGATGTACCAGCAGCGAGCACTTCTTACCAACAGGAAGCAGACGCACAAGCTAACGATTCTCAACATCAATTGGCGTCTGCTGATCCAGCAGTTGCGAACCATCCAGCAACTCAGGGGTAACAACAATCAAATCCCATTGGACTTGATCTTCGGTGGAATAGAAATCATCCACCTGAGCAAGTCATAGGTAATTTTGAATCCCATGTTCGCACTAGAGGCCAGCTATCTCAGTATGATCATTTTGATGCTGCATTCATTTCGCATATAGAACCTAAGATAATAGATGAAGCCTTAGCTGACCCAAGCTGGATAGAAGCTATGCAAGAAGAGCTAAATCAATTTGCACGAAATAAAGTATGGCAACTTGTACCTAGACCTAAAAATCATTCAGTCATAGGAACTCGTTGGGTTTTTAGGAACAAACTGAATGAAGATGGAATAGTAACAAGAAATAAGGCTAGGCTGGTTGCACAAGGATTTAGACAAATGAAAGGAATAGACTTTGATGAAACCTTTGCAACAGTAGCTAGACTAGAAGCCATACGCATGTTTCTTGCATATGCTGCATATAAAGACTTCAAAGTCTTTCAGATGGATGTCAAGAGTGCTTTCATTGATATATTTGATAGAGTCTGTAACGAACTGTCTTGTAAAGAAGTTCGAAAAACTTTCAAAGCATTGTAAAAAACCAGCAGCGAAGTCTGCGTGAAGTATTGTAAAGCGCTAGGAGTTCTCGTAGCTGCGGGTTACGGGATCGGGTGATTGTAGAAAGGCTACTCTCATCAAAGTCTTTTAGTGCTACCTTCCGAGGAGGAAGAAGGGGAGACGTAGGATATTGATATCCGAACTTCCAGAAACAAACTCTTGACTCAATCTTTTACTTACGCATTTATTTACTGTTGCACATTGTTCATTGTTCACAAACCAATCAGCCTATTTCCGCACATATTTTGTTGGCTGAGAAGTTTGCATAAAACTGAGATTCAAACATTTTAAAAGAGTTTTGAAATAGAAAAATCGAAGGAGTTCATTCAACTCCCCCCCTTCTGAACTCCTATTTGCTTAGTGATCCTATTTTCGGGACCATCAAGTGGTATCAGATCAGGTTGTTCTTGAACGAGCACTAATTTTAAAACACATGTGCTATATTTTTAATGTTTTAAATGTTTTGAGAAACTTATTTTATGAAGGCCAGATCTGTTTTTATGTAGAACCGGTTTTTCGCTTGATGAACTGTCGGGATGCGCGAGTCTCGGGCAGATGCCAAGCTTCTATTTTCGTTGTGCTGTAAGATCACTTGGAGCGAGGCTCAGTGACAAGCACATGGGGCGAGATAGAAGAAAGAAAAATCCGAGCTTTTATCTGTACTGGTGCTTCATACATTTAAGCAACTCAGTAGCACTTGTTATTTGAAACAATATTTCGATGCTCTGATTTGTTTAAAATGTTCTGTTTTTGCGGACTCACAAACCAAGCACATCGATATAAGGCATCACTTCATAAGAGACCACGTGCTAAAGAAGGACGTTCGGCTGGAGTATGTGTCAACTGAGCAGCAAGTAGCTAATATTTTCACAAAGCCTCTGCCGGACGCTAAGTTTTCTTATTTTAGAAACTCTTTAGGTCTTCTTGAGTTGCCTTAATTGTTTGTGTACTAACGCTTTTGTAGGTTGATAAGCCATTGCTTAAATCAGCAGCAGGTTTGTTGTTCAGGGGGAACAACTAGCCTACCTGCTGAAATAAGCGTTTCCTGCGTTTGGAGTATATTAGTCGTAGGGGGAAACCAGGTGCTGATTTAATAAGCGTGACGTCAGCAGAACATGTTGCTTCTGGACATACTCAGCAGTTGCGTGTATACTGCTGGTGCTTATAAGTTATCAGCACTTGCCACCCTCAGCGCAATATCGAATCAGCAGTAGTGTTTTTACACTTACTGTATCAGCAGTTGTGACTATTTACCTTTGGCGCGAAGTTATCTATTTTTGTGCATTATTTTATTAAAATTTTGGAAAAGGCTTTACACCGTACGATCAAAACTTTTTGAAAATTTTCAAATTCTTTTTCAAAATTGTACGCGCTAACGGATGGTTGACACATGTCTTCCCATGCAAACAGTCACATCAACATTTTCTCTCTCCAAAAACTATTTGCATTCTTTACTTATTTACCGCATGACTGTTCATTCTCTCTTACCTTGCAAATTTGTTTTCTCTCGTATCTCTCTTGTGCGTATACTTTCTCTTGCAAAGATTTTACAGGCTTTATTTTCCAATCATCTACTTTAGCAATGGCCGCGTCCTTCTACAGCAACGCTATTCATGTCGACTTCGACTCCGTTCTGGCAATGGATGAACCAGGGATGGTTTTGATGTTTCAGGCCCTGGTTGCTTCTGGATTACAGGGATTCTTGGGCTGTTCTGCGGTGGTGTATGAGGAAGCTCTTGTTGAGTTCTTTGCTTATGGGCATGTGAGAGATGGATTGGTGGTTAGCTCGGTAAATGGGGTTATTGTAGAGATTTCGGAGAAACTGTTTGCAGAGATGTTTGATCTTCCTGTTGTGGGTTTGGCAGATGTTTCTGAAATGCCTAAGGATAAAATTTTCGACGCTCGGAGCATCGTGTCTATGACAGGAGAGCCGGTGATATTGTCTGGATCCAAGAGCCAGATGAAGATGCCCTTTCGTCTTCTATGTGATATTTTGGCGAAAGCTATCTCTGTGAAGGCCGGGTCCTTCAATGCGCTTACAGTGGAAAAGTTTTCTCTATTGACAGCAGTGGTGTGTGATGTCAAGATGAACTGGGGCAGTGTTCTGTTTGGCATTCTCAAGAAGATGGTCACTCCAGGATCGAAGCAAGCAAAGGGGTTTGCTATTCAACTCAGCCTCATTCTGGAGAGTTTTCATAATTTGGAACTGGGGGAGTCTTCTGAGTTTCCTCCGTCTAAAATCCTTACCGAAAAGACCATTCATCGGTATATTGCCATCATTGATAAAAGTGGTGCTCAAGAACCTGCTGATGCACCAGCAGTTAAGAAGGCATCCAAGAAAAAGGTTGTCTCAAAGAAGAGACCTGCTACTGATGTTGGCGCAGCAGTCCCTAAGAGGAAGAGGACAATCAAGAAGAAATCTATTTCTTCTATTTCTACCATGGAGTTGGTAGCGGTCGCAGAAGAGGCTATACCGATTCAGCAAGTTGCGGAGCCATCAGCAGTTGAGGAGCCAAGGTGCCCATCTGCTGATGATGTGGATTTGATTATTCAGCAGGTGCTTGTTGAAATGCGGGAAGTTGTTGCACCTGCTGATACAGCTCAACCAGCAGTCTCTGAAGAAAAGCATTGGTTTGATCTTCCATATGAAGATCTTGTTGCGCGATGGGAAGCTGAACGTCCAGTGGTCACTGCGAGTGACACTGATGAAGACATAGCAACTGTGGATGTTGCCCCTGCTGATGGCGATCAGCAGGTCCAAGAATCTGTGGCTCCAATCTCTGCAGTTGATACGCTCAGTGCTGATGAGCAAATGTCGCTGGATGATATTCTCTTGACGATTCCAGTCGATATTCCTCTGCCCTCTTCCTGCATGGAGATTACGAAGATTACAATGGGCAAATCTATAAAGATTCCAGGCGTTTCTAAGTGGGCCTGGTTTCTAAATCGTCTTCCTCGCATCCCTGCTGAAGATAAAGGTAAAGATATTTTGGTGGAGAAAGACCCTGTTAAGGGCAATCCTGCTGCGGAGCACTATTCTTTGATTTGTGCAGACATCGAATTGCTTGTGAATTTTCGGGCACAGGTAATTGATGAGGTCTCTAAATTCTTTCATTCTTTCAGCCTGAAGAAACTGGCTTCGATAAATATTGAGGAGATGTACAAAAAGGAAGAACAAGTTTTGTCCTGGGGAGAAACAGAGTCTCCTCAGGTAGCCATTCAGCGGAAATTTTATATTTTGCTGAAGTATAGAACAGTTTTGGTGTGGAAGTTTTTGGAAGCGTGGAGGGCCAATTTTGCTCCTGGCCAAGGTTCTTCGGCGGTAGATATCCAAGTAATAGAGCTGCTCTCGGACCTCCATCTTTCTTTCTTGGAGGAATTGGCGAAGCAGGCGCGCATTCATGGTCTTACATGGACTAAGCCCTGTTGTTCGAAAATTTTTTAGGGGAGCCCACGCGATCGAGGCGCCGTTATTGCTCGAAACAACACCCACACTCCATCCCGATGCTGGATTAGAACTATGTTATATGTTAATGGAGAGTGGGTTGTTGAACCTTGTGCTGATCGATGGGTTAAGATTCCCAGGCAGGTGATCTCTCATGAAGTTTCTCGTCAGCGGCAATTTGATGACACTCTACCTTCAATGAGTGTGTTTTTTAGGCTGATGAAGAAGAGATGGGCGGATGTTTGTTTGGAGGTAACTGATTTTTGTGCTTATCGAAGATTATTACCAGTTGGCTCCATCAACTTCTGTAGAGCTTTAGAGATTGTTGAGACCGATTCTTGTTTTGCTTCTCGCCAGCCGACAGTATTTACTCTTCGTTTGTCTCAGTTTTGCACAATTCACATTCAGTACAGTTTGTTTAGCAGTTTGTCTACAGCAGATATTTCAGAGTTTCTTTCATCTATTGCTTTCGATAGAGCAGCTTTTCGTAGTGTACAGATTGCTCAGACAGTTGTTCCGAGTGTACAACTTTCTTTGGATAAGCGTCCGTCTTCTCCTATCTCTCCTGATAGTTCTTCTTTATTGCGCTTTGATCAGACAGATATTGATGCTACTGCGTCTTCTCGACCTCCAATTTCTCAAGATCTATCTGCTGCTTTTGCTGATTTCCAAGCCGCTCTTTCAGAACAGATGTTTGTATCTCAGAGTGATATTTCATCCAGGCTACACAAAATCGAGCAGAGCGTGTGTGACTCCCTGAGGGATCAAGCAGATATATTCAGAAATTTATCTCAGGAAGCACGACAAGAAGTTCGCACGCTTGATGATGTCCAATCTATTCGCTTCAATGAGTTTCGCAAAAATGTCCTAGCTTAGAATGCTTCTATTTTTCAAGGACTAGCGGATGTTCGACAAGAAGTGCAAGCAGTTAATGCCAAAGTGGACATCATGGCCTCTCGCTTAAATGCTATTCAAAAGGATGCTGAGGCCAGCAAGGAAGCCCTTTCCCATCAGCTTCTCGAATTCCAGAGTTCAGCACAGGAAAATCATAATGTTATTCATGCCCAGCTAAGTGAGCTTGTTGATTATAGGGGCAGTGCTGACAAAAAGGGGGAAAGTGGCAGCCGAGGACTTCAACAGCCTGCGAATACTCAAATTGAAGGCAGTGCTGTGACTCCATCGTTTGAGCAAAGAGTTGAAATGGCTCAGTTTCCGTGCGGGAATCAAGAAGCTAGTACTTGTGTGACCCTCAATGGTTCAGGGATACAGCTAGCCGTGGGCCCACAACTATTGCGACTCCGAAATTACAATTTCGGACTGACCCATCGGACCATGGTAAAGCGCCTAGCAACATCGCCCCATGATCCCCTAGGTATCACTGATAGTGCCTGCAAGAACCAGTCGGTCATGGTTAGCGTACAGTACGGTCCTTTCAACACATATATCCGGATCAGATCAACGACCATTGGTAAATCGAGAGTCGCTAGAGATCCAATAACTATGCATACATCTTGGAGATCAAATAGTGACATCGCGTGTGTTACTAGGTAAACCCATTTACCCAAAACACATCTTGTACTCTGGCCAGAGATTTATCACACTATTATCTCCTCAGATAGCATAGGATATCCACGCACAAGGGCGAGCGGTGAATCCTCGACAATGAAGCATCGACTCCTACATGCATCGGGACCTCACCCAATCCCGCCACCTAATGACCCCAACTGAGTCGGTAAACGGGTCAAAGTGAGGCACCTATCATGTAGAGTCTCAATGATGTTTCGAGTAGTGAGGACTAATCAGTATAACCAAGACCTCGGACTTATCCACTCGACAAATGGTAACCACTTGAAAGTCCGAACGAGGATAGTTCGATAGATCACCAGGTCACTATCCATCTGCATGCTTAGAACATCACAATGTTCCCTACCAATGAAACGTGTTACTTCGCATCGCAGACGCGAGTCTCAAGCTCGGGCGGCCTTATCCTCATTTTGACGGCCCAATCGACTAGGAACGAGTTCAGAATACACAGTGACTATTAGATGTGTTTCATGATAGCCATCATATCCACTATCACATCTAACATACACTATGGTGCATTCTAGGTCTTTATCCAACACAATTGTTAATATTATAACATAATGAAAATAAAGAATGCCATAAAAGAATATGAATTTTATAAATAAAGATCGTTATACGAAAGAGTCAATAAAACCCACACGCCACAAGTTGGCTAGTTGGGTATCTACTCTAACACACCGGGCCCGGTATCTCGGATACGCTCATCATCACATTGCCACAAGTCACTTCAATCCCTCCATTTTTCTTTTAAAACATGCCTTTAACATTTCATAAAACATTTCGTGATGCGTGCATTTCATAAAATCATGCAATTTAAAATATTAGCCCGTCAATGCATATTTAATCCTTTGCTTTAAAACATTTACGTACATAGGATACTATATATATAATTAAACATACATTCACGGGCTTCTACATTTTCTACTTCGATTAAGGACTGGTTCAGAATCCTGGTCCACTATTTGTACTAAACATTATAATTGACTTAGCTCATGACTTAGAAGAATTCCCCTTAAATTCCTAACACAGTCCAAATTTTGAATTACAAATCACATGACCAATTTTAACATCAATTAAAAGTCCAATTTTGACTTTAAAATCTTAAGGCCAATTTGACTAATTTCAAAATCAATTTTGACTTAGAATAACTTGGCCAATTTTGACTTTAAAATAAATTGATCAATTTTGACCCAAATGACTAATTTTCACCAAATGACCAATTTTGACCAACTTAAAATCCAATGGTCAATTTTGACTTAAATAAAAATCCAAAGACAAATTTTGACTTTCTAAAATTTAAAATAAACACTATGTCCAATTAAATTAAAATTTTGACTCAATTTAAAAGGTTTGACAAATTTTGTTAGGACAATATTTATAAGTTTTGGTGATAACAAAAATAAGACAAGTTGCAATTGGACAATCAGTTGTCGCACTCTTCAGGAAATCGTTTTATCTATCTACAGTGGTATTTCAGCAGTTGGAGTATTCGTGAGAATTCAGCAGATGGTATGCGATCAGCAGTTGAACGGTTTGAGTAGTTCAGCAGATAGATTCATCAAGAGAGATCAGCAGGTACCGATTTGAGTTTCAGCAGGTACCGATTTGAGTTTCAGCATGTTTTGCTAAGAAGTACTAAACGACAGCGTTTTGATAAGTTGGAACGACGTCATGGAGTGCAC
>KV018672.1:298903-343313 GCA_001598015.1 Dorcoceras hygrometricum
TTGTTGAAACCAGAAGATATTTACAGTCTCTAAATACGTGTTTTCGTTGATATATTCATTGAGTCTGTAAACGAACTGTCTATTCAAAGAAGTTTGAAAAACGTTCAAAGTCTTGTAAACCAGCAGCGAAGTCTGCGTGAAGTGTTGTAAAGCGCTAGGAGTTCTCGTAGCTGCGGGTTACGGGATCGGGTGATTGTAGAAAGGCTACTCTCATCAAAGTCTTTTAGTGCTACCTTACGAGGAGGAATAAGGGGAGACGTAGGATATTGATATCCGAACTTCCAGAAACAAACTCTTGACTCAATCTCTTACTTACGCATTTATTTACTGTTGCGCATTGTTCATTGTTCACAAACCAATCAGCCTATTTCCGCACATATATTGTTGGCTGAGAAGTTTGCATAAAACTGAGATCCAAACCTTTTAAAAGAATTTTGAAATAGAAAAATCGAAGGAGTTCATTCAACCCCCCCTCCCCTTCTGAACTCCTATTTGCTTATTGATCCTATTTCCGGGACCATCAAATTTCTTTAAAATTGGACATTTGCCTTAAAATTAAAATAACCGGTCCAACATTAAAATTACTCGGACCAACTTTAAAATATTTTGACTCGAGACTCGACTAATCGACCCGTTCCAACCGAAACCAAACCAACCGGTCCAATTGAACCGAACCAAGCCACCACACACACACACGCCTCCATGCAATGTTCACCATGACCCGCCGCCACTCTTGGATCTCTGCTGCCCAGCTCCGGCCGCCCTGGCCGGAGCCCCGCCGTCTGGACCACCCCCAGGTCTAGCCGGTCCCAACTAGACCAGCCCCAGCCCAAAACATTGATGCACCAGGGAGAACGGACGGCGTGAAGTCAACGCATGCGCGACGCACCACAACGCACCATGCGTTCGATCCTTGGCTCAGCCGTGGTTCGGCCCTCAACTCTCAATTATGGACCACTTCTAGATCTCCATAGGACTCCCATGAAACCACACCAAGCCTCTAGAATGGCCCCTAGCCGAAGCAACACAAGATCAAAACAAAAACGTAAAAATCGTGTGTCATGCATGGAACTCAAATAATGGTGCATAGATCTGAATAATTCACAAAAAATTCATGCATTAAATCATTAAAACAATTTAATATAGTTTAAATGGTGAGAAATGAATAGATATCACATGTCTGGCTTGGAGAAAATTGAGATCTGCGATTTATCGACGTAGAGGACACGAGATCGATGCACGATCGCCTTTGAATCACCAAAGTTCTTGAAATTACGATGGGGGTGAGATGGAGAGGAGGGGAATGGCTGCTTAGAGGTGGAGGAGGCTAGGATTGAATAATTTTTTGTGTTATGAGAAAGTGAGGGTGACAGATTTGACCCTTAATGCTTAATTAAGAAACGAAAAAGGAATTTGATATGCTTGCCCCTCCACTTAAGTGAAAATGCTAATTAAAATTTATAACTTGGCCTTAGAAATGTCTAATTTTCGAATCAAAGTCCCATCAAATTTTAAAACACCTTGAAATCAATTAAAACAGCCAGTATAGGCGAAAAACGGGTTCCCCTCAAAAATAATAATAAAAGCCTCAATTTTCGGAAATTTGCTGCTTAAAAATAATAAATTTATTCTTAAAATTCTAAGAACATGAAAATCTCAAATTAATTTCATCTCGGTCGTCCCTAGTCTCGTCCATGCGTCCATAACTCAAACATGCTGAAAACATGACATGCATACCATGCAACATAAAATCATAATTAAATCACATAAAATGGCATGTAATTTCTAAAATTATTTCCCCCTAGTCATACATTCATTTCTACGTAGTCAGGAATTTCTAGGCGTTACAACTCTCCCCCTATAGGAATTTCGTCCCCGAAATTAAGTACGTATCAAAAATCTCTGGGTAGCACGTCTGCATATCGGCCTCAGTCTCCCAGGTAGCTTCATCCTCCGAGTGATTATGCAATCGGACCTTGACCATCTGAATACACCACGCTCTCAGCCTGCACTCCTCTCGAGCTAAAATCTGTAATGGTCGCTCCTCAAATGATAAGTCTGGCTCTAACTGGGGTGGCTCAAAATTCAACACGTGTGACGGATTCGGAATATACTTCCACAGCATCGAGATGTGGAAAACATTATGAACCGCTGATAAGTTGTGTGGTAACGCTACTCGATACGCCAGAGTACCAACCCTCTCCAAAATCTCGAATGGCCCAATAAACCTCGGGCTGAGCTTGCCCCTCCGGCCAAAGCGCATCACGCCCTTCATAGGCGAGACCCTCACAAACACATGGTCTCCAACAGCTAGCTCCAGATCTCGTCGTCTCTGATCAGCATAACTCTTCTGAGGACTCTGGGTTGTCCCCATCCGATTCTGAATCCTCGTCACAATATCTGTTGTCTGCTGCACTAACTCCGGTCCAGTCAATACTCTCTCTCCAAACTCGTCCCAGTGCACGGGAGATTGACATCTCCTCCCGTACAAAGCCACATATGGAGCCATCCCAATCGCTGTCTGAAAACTGTTGTTGTACGTGAACTCTACCAGCGGCAACCTCGAGTCCCACGTACCCTGGAAATCAATCACACAAGCTCTCAGCAAATCCTCCAGAATCTAGATGACCTTCTCTGACTGTCCATCTGTCTGTGGATGAAATGCAGTGCTGAACGACAATCTAGTCCCCAAAGCGGCATGAAAACTCCTCCAGAACGCAGACATGAATCTAGTATCTCTGTCAGACACAATAGAAACTGGTATGCCATGCAGCCTGACAACCTCTCTCATGTAAAGCTATGTGTACTGTGTCAGGGTGAAAGTAGTCTTCACCGGTAAGAAATGCGCTGACTTGGTGAGTCTGTCCACAATCACCCATATCACAGTGTACCTTCTGGTACTCCTGGGCAGTCCAACCACAAATCCATCGTGATATGCTCACACTTCCACTCGGGAATAGGGAGTGGCTGCAACAACCCTACGAATCTCCCTATATATTTCTTCATCCCCGACCACCAGTACAATGTCTACTGATAGGATCAATGTGGTTCGAAAAACAGCTGCAAGAGTTCAGAAGGGGGGTGTTGAATGAACTCTTGGTATTTTCAAATTTTCGAAACCTTTTAAAACAGTTTTACAAGCACCCGCTTAACTTAAATCTAAGTTACCATATTTAAGGATCTCAGTTTAAATGCTGATTTCTTGGCTAACAAATATTGTGCGGAAAGAAGCCAATTAATCAGTGAACAGTAAAGCAGTAAATGAATGCGTTAAGTAAAAGTTAAGGGACAAGAAATTTGTTTATGGAAGTTCGGATATCAATATCCTACGTCTCCCCTTCTTCCTTTTCAGGAAGGTTCCACTAGAAGATTTGATGGTTACAGACCTTCTGCAAACACCCAATCATCGAGCCTCGCTCAAGGTAAACTCCTAACAACACCGACAACAATGCAGTCGCAGCTGCTGAATACAAGTGAATAATATTTTTCTCAAACGGCTTAAGGAGCTCGTTTGTTACAGACTCAAATGGATTTTACAATGAGGTACACAACTATTGAAGTCTGTAAATCTTCTGGTTTCTAAACGTAGAAACTCGATTCAACAAAGGTGAACCAGAAGATGAACTCGAAGATAGAACAATAAGCGCTGGTTGAGTGTTCTTCGAGTTTGCGAGCTTTTGAGAGATAACTTTGACAGAGAGAAAGCTCGAGAATATTTGAGATGAAATAATGGCAGAGTGACAGCAAGTAGTTGAGAGTGAAGGAGAGCTTCTTCAATTCAAACTTCTGCTATTTATACCCTTCGTTCACAACGGTCGATTTATTCGACTAAGGAAACAAAATCCCTTTTGAAAATACTGATAATCATGCAACCGTCTTTTCTACTCCACTACATGGGAAAATTGCACACCGTCAGAGCCAAATTGTCGCTTTCCATATTTGTGCAATCACCGTAAAACGTTCTCTGTAAATGTGTACTATTTACCCAATATAGTACCAACGTTGTCTCCTTAATTCCAGGCAATTGTACGATCTTAATCTCCACCATTGATTCTTTCCAATTTGAATATATGATCTTGTTTGAATTAATTCATCGTTTGCGCCTGAAGTCTCTTATTGTTGATTCAGTTTTTCCTTCCTTGAAGATAATGAATAGTTCATCGCTGATAGAATCATAAACCAACTTCTGAATTTAGCGCTAAGCCAAACGCTGTCGTATCAAGTAATCCAAACGACGTAGTTTTTTTGTTCGTTAAGAACCACGATAACACTTGAATAGTTGCGACTGATATCAAATTAACAACTGAATCCCATCGGCTGAATATGCTCGCTACTGAAGTAGAATACAACTGCTGATCATAACAACTGCTGATTAGATATCCAACGCCTGAAATATCCCGCTTTTTGCAAATTGAGAATATGACATAACGGCTGGTTGCAATGACTGAAAGTTCTAACAAAATAACGATTGAATCAAAAACACTATAGCTAACTGCTGGAAATACTCACTACTGAAATAAGTACCCAACTGCTGAAATATGTTGAATACTGAAGCGAATACCCAACTGCTGAATTGCTCTCACGACTGATATAAAAACCAATACCAGAAACTGATAACCAAATATCTTCAACCTCTGAAATAGAAACCCATCAACTGAAATACACTTGCTACTGACGCGAATACCCAACTGCTGAAATATTCCCGAATACCAAGATCTGATATCTAACAACTCATTCAACATCTGAAGATATTTAACTCAACGTCTGAACTAATATCGAATGCCCAAGTCTGAGATAACCTGACATCTGAATATACTTTGTTGTTAATTGAAACGGCTGATTCTCCAGAAGTAACTTCGTATCAGCACTTGTCTTATTTTGTTATCACCAAAACTAATAAATTTTATCTTAACAATTTCTCCCTTTTTGGTGATGACAAAACTTAGCAGCCTTAAGATATATGAGTGAGCAAAAATTAAATTGCGCAAAAGTCTGCTGAAATTTTAAATTTCATTGCTGATAAAATGTACACAAGAGTTGTACAACAAGAGATCAACAGCAATTATCCTAGCCAATCTTCAAAAGATCTCCTGAACGGTCCACCACCACTGCTGGAATATCTTCTCTTGGAAGATCCACTCCTATCGCCTCTACTACGACTACCACCTCTATATCTGCTCTGCTCTTCTGCTTTATTGCCACTTCCACCATTTCCCCCACCTGCGTCTACTTTGATTGTCAGGAGGTGGCTGGGGGCGAGCTGCTACTACCTTCCCCCTTTTTTTCCTATCACTGCCCTTAGTGATAAAGGCAATGAGTTCTGCAAGGTGAGTACTGAGGGCAGCTAATTGGCCTTGTGTATCGACACGAAACTCCAGAAGTTCATTGAGAATATCTGCTAGTTTATCATCAAAATCCTTTGATAAGGCAGCCTTGATATCCTTCACTTCTTTCCTGGTAGCCTCTAAATCTGTCAATAGAGACATTTTTGATTTGCGGACAGCTTTTAGAGCTATAGATAGTGCATTGTTGTCATTTTGAGCCTCCTGGCGACTGCGTTTTGAATAACCCCCGAAAGGTTCATTTTGCTCAGCAATACTGTCTAGGAGACTCTTTTAACATGATCAATTGTGTTAATCACTTCCCCAAGAGCATTATTCGTCTGTCGAGAATCCTTTGATTGAGTAGCAACAAAATTTGAGAAGGATTCCCGAAGAGCATCAATGGAGGTAGAAACAGCTGTGGAAGAGGACGTCGAAATAAAGTGATCAGGAGATGAATCATCTTCCAACTGAGTATCATCTTCAACGAAGTGCATGGAATAATCAGCTGTGGTAGACGGAGATTGAGGACGCTGGTCCAAAAGCAACTGTACATATGAACAATCGGTTGAAGCAAAAGAACTCTGTGTACTGGGAATAGCAAAAACTGAACTTTGAACTATCTGTACATCCCTAAATACTGTTCTTTCGAAAGCAATACTTGAAACAAAACTTCTAATATCAGCTGTACTCAAAATACTGAATAAATTGTACCGAACAAAAGTTGTACATAGTTTAGATAACCTCCGAGAAATAACTGGCAACTGCTGAGGAACAAAAACTGAAACTGGCTCAATAACTGCTAGAGTCCTGCAAAAATTTAAAGAACCCACTGGTAAGAGCCTGTCAGAAACAACAAATTTGGCGACTTCCATACAGACATCTGCCCATCTCTTTCTCAAAACTCTGAAAAATTCACTCACAGGTGGTAGAGTGTCCACATATGAAATTTGACGCAAAATCTCATTATTTACAACTTCCCGAGGTATTTTTACCCAATGATCGCCACAAGGTTCAATGACCCAAACACCATCAACACGAATCATTGTTCTAATCCAGCATGTAGAGCGAGTGTTGGTGTTGGTTTTGGCAATTATAGCACCTCGATCTCGTGGGCGACCTTCACAAATTTTAGAGCAACACGTCTTCTCCCATTTAAGACCGTGTGCCATTGTCTGTTCCTTCAGTTCTTCTACCACAAACATATGAAGATCATAAAGCATCTCCAGTACTTTGAGATCGGTAGCAGAAGAACCTTCACCTGGGGTAAAATTGATTTTCCTCGCCTCCAAAAATTTTCTGATCAACAATTCTCTGTACTTGGTCAAAATGTACGTCCTACTGTTGAGAGCAAATCTCGTGGAGTCTGTATCATCCCACGACAAAATGAGTGCCTCCTTATCAAAATATGATTCATCTATCTTCAAAGTCAGTCTGTATCATCCCACGACAAAATGAGTGCCTCCTTATCAAAATATGATTCATCTATCTTCAAAGTCGCTAACCACTTCAGACTGAAGGAATTAAAGAATATTTCTACCTCATCTATAATCTGTTCCCGTAACATTACAAGCACCTCTATGTCTGCGAGAATCAGAGAAAATTGCTCCTTAATCGGATTGCCCTTAACAGGGTCTCTCTCCAAAAGGGGTGCCTTCCCTTTATCTGCCGCTGAAATCTTGGGAAGACCGGCCTTGTACCAGTCCCCTTCATTGACTCCAGGGATTGAGATAGTTCCGCCTAAAATAATCTTCGTGACCTCCACACTGGCAGATGGAAATGGGCAATCTACTGGAATTGTCATCAGAATATCGTCTAGCGACATTGCCTCATCTGCTGATTGTTCAACATCCTCTGTCTCCATTTCCTCAACACCTATTCCAAAAACCAGATCAGCAATAAACTCCTCGTTAGTATCACTGGCTGTTAGGTGCTTTTTGCCATTATTATGAATAAAACATCTGCACCTAAACACCCTGAAATAAGATATATCAGGTTTCTTGCCATTCCATATCTCATATGTATCGTGCATCCTATTAATCATCGATCTATTCTGAGTATAACACGCTGTGTTAACTGCTTCTGCCCAAAATTTTTGTGAGAGACCAGAATAAGCAATCATAGACATAGCAGCTTCTTTTAAAGTACGATTTCTCCTCTCAGCAAGCCCATTCTGCTGAGGAGTTCTAGCTGCTGAAAGCTCATGCTTTATCCCTAAGTCTTCCAAATAAGAAGTCAATTTTTGATTTAAAAACTCAGTACCACGATCACTTCTTATTCGGTTGACTGAACAAGATCTGTCATTTTGCAAACGTTTCAAAAGACGTATCAGCTGGTCGGCGGTTCAAATTTTGCTTTTAAAAACAACACCCAAGTGAATTTTGTAAAATCATAAATAACAACTAAGGTGTAGTTCGTTCCCCCTAATCTAGTTACGGGTTGGTTGTTCCGAATTTGATTGAGAGAGAAACTATCTTGAACGAGGCCCGTTGCAGTCGTTATAGTGTGCATCCGGGTGACAAGAAGATGTACCATGCCTTGAAGTCGCACTAGTGGTGGGAAGGCATGATGAATGACATCTCTAGATTTGTAGCTCGATGTTTGAACTGCCAACAGCTCAAGGCCGAGAGGATGAGGCCTAGTGGATTGCTACAGAGTTTAGAAGTGCCTCAATTGATGGAATTGGGAGCACGTTTCCATGGATTTTGTGACTCATTTACCTCGTTCAAATAGGGGATGTGATGCGATTTGGGTGTGATTGATAGGCTTTCCAAGTCAGCCCATTTCATTCCCTATGATGTGAGATGTTCCATGAAGAATATGGCGAGACTGTACATTGACCATGTGGTTAGATTGCATGGAGTGCCGGTTTCGATAGTGTCTGATAGAGATCCAAGATTTACTTCCCGATTTTGGAAGAGTTTGCAAGCAACGATGGGTTCGAGATTGTCTATGAGTACAACATACCATCCTCAGACAGATGGCCAATCCGAGATAACTATTCAGATTTTGGAGGACATGCTGTGAGAAATCGTGTTGGATTTCAATGGTGGCTGGCAGGATTCTTTATCCCTGGTAGAATATTCGTATAATAATAGTTACCAAGTGACTATCGGGATGGCCCCATTCGAAGCTTTATATTATCGTAAGTGTAGATCGCCGATTTGTTGGGAAGAAGTTGGTGAGAGAAAACTGTCTACCCCTGAATTTCTGCATCATATGAAGGATCAGGTTGAGATTAGAAGCAGGATGAAGGCTGCACAAGATCGCCAAGCTAGTTATGCTAATAAGAGGCGCATGCCTTTGGAGTTTCAGGTTGACGATCGAGTGTTTCTGAAAGTTTCTCCTTTCAAGAGCGTGATGAGATTCAGGCTTAAGGGTAAGTTAGTTCCTAGGTTCGTTGGTCCATTTGAGATCAACTGCCTGCTGAGTAGCAGCGATGCATGATGTGTTCATGATCAATGTTGAGGAAATATGAGCCGAATCCGTTCCATGTGCTACAGACTGATGAATTTGAGCTGGATCAAACCCTAAGTTATGTTGAATATCAGTGCAGATTTTGGATAGGAATGATAAGTAGTTGAGAAATAAGATTATTCCTTTGGTGATGGTTCATTGGAGCAAGCATGCTAGAGAGGAAGCTACCTGGGAAGTTGAAGAAAAGATGAGACTGGAGTGGCCTCATCTATTTGAGCTTACGCAGTATTGATTCAGGTAATTTTCTAGTCTGCTGATTTGTGTTGAGTTACCTTGGATATATTAGGAATGTTGAAGTGTTATATTTAAATCTTGGTAATTCTTTGGTTTTTCTTAGTTTTTGATATGTACTTGTCTTCTGATTTCGAGGACGAAAGGTGGGGAGGATGTGAGGACTAGAAATTGTTATACAGTGATTAATGAATTTATTAGATCGGAGAAGAGTGCCTTATGATCTATCGGGTATCCAGTCTAGGAGAACCGGTCAAATCTGTTCGGTGAAATCAGCTCTGTACGCGGGCAGATTTGAGTAAATGAGCCCTGAGCTGGTGTGAGGATTTAAATTCGATAATTAGTGATTAATCGGATTTGGTTAAGGATTAGTCATGGTAGACGTGATTATCGACTTTTGGACTTGAGGATTTTGGTCAAATCTGGTTGGTGATTTTCCAGATTTGACAAAGAGCTGTTCAGCTTTGTATCGCTGGTTTCTATCAGGAGAAATCTGCGTCAGAATTTGATTTGACTTGATGAGTTTTTCTATCGGGATCTGATTCCAGTAAGAATTCAGATTTGAGGTCTATCGCTGGAAGAAGATAAGCATTTTGAATTCTTGTTCGGGAATTAGCGAGAATCTTATTTGAGGTATACTGGTGGTTCAGATCTGAGGAGCCGATTCGAGTATTCATATTTGACGCAGGTAGTATGCTATGTCGTATCGCATTATCAGATGTGAGGCTGTGCGACGCCGTTTTGGTTAGTTAGAGCACGCAGCGTTAGCTTAGTCAGATTCGAGTGAGCGCTGGATTCAGATTTGAAGACTTGTGCCTTAGCGCCAGGATCTGATGCTGAGATCTGATTTGGTCGGTGGTATACTGGTGGTTCAGATCTGAGGAGCCGATTCGAGTATTCATATTTGACGCAGGTAGTATGCTATGTCGTATCGCATTATCAGATGTGAGGCTGTGCGACGCCGTTTTGGTTAGTTAGAGCACGCAGCGTTAGCTTAGTCAGATTCGAGTGAGCGCTGGATTCAGATTTGAAGACTTGTGCCTTAGCGCCAGGATCTGATGCTGAGATCTGATTTGGTCGGTGATGACTTTCCCTGTAGCGTTTGACCCAGGGATTTAAATAAAACTGTTGCTTAACACTTCGTGTATTTTTTGACCCCGATATTCCCTGTCTTCTATTTCGCTAACCCTCCAAACCCTTACTGTTCACCGAGCACTACTCCGATTTGCCTTCGATTTCCGCGTTGTTTGGAGCAAGGTGGGTGGCGCTGAACTCGTATCCTTTATCTCTTTCGATTGTTACCAGTTAGGAGACCTGAGTCGACGTGTAGGAGGAGCGTGAAGGATTTATAGTGTTCGAAGAATTTCGCGACAGTGAACCCGAGAGTTCTTCAGTTCTTCTGAGCTTCTGGGTAAGTGATTCCTTGCCGTTTAAGCTTAGTTTAAGCTGTTAGAACCTTTTGCTTAGTGTTCAAACCAGATTTGAGTTCTTGACCGTAGGCAGTGAACTATAGAAGTTCACACTTGAGCTAAGATATGAGATGCCTTTATAGATTTGAGCTCCCAGGCAGTTCCTGCAGTGTTTGTCGAGATCGGCGAGGAAGCAGATTTGAGAAGGCTGAGGTTGTCGTTCCCTGGTGAGATCTGTTGAGGTAGAATCTGAGATTTGAGGTACAAATTAAGATTCTGTTAACAGCTTTGGGCATAAGAGTGTTAGTATTCTGAGGCATGAATTGTATTATGTGAATTCTGTGTTTTGCGTGTACAGATTTGGATCACTAGTTGATTTATATGTTCTGTTTACGTGAGTTATGCATGTTGAAATCAGATTTGAATTTCTTTGCATTCATGCATACATATTGAGCCGATGATTGATTGATTACCGATTGAGAGCCACATTGTGACCGGCCGACAGATGTGTCGTGCCTGAAAGGCACAATGCTATCATCGGAGTGGTGACCGACCGAGTCGTCGTGTCTGAATACCATCGAGCTGTGATGGGTAATTCAGTGGCCAGCCCTGAATATCACTGATCAATAATTTCCACCGGCGGATTGGCAATGCGTGGTATGGAGGCTCACCTGATTTGCCAGTTGATTCGTTGGCTTAGATGACCGATTCCTTGACACCCTCATGCATTTCATGACTTAGAGTACTGCATGTTTATGATTTGCTGTTTACTTAGTGCTCTTTGTACTGAGGTTTGACCTCGTATTTCTTTTCCTGCTTTTGTGTTCTTGGGTGTGTGTTGCCCAGTGCAAGAGTTGTAGGTAATCGGGCTGGGCAGAGTGGAGATCCAGTTAGTAGATCCCCGTTTGGTTGAGTCCCAGTTTATTTATATTATGTATCGAACCAGGGGATACCCTGAGTTTCTATGTATTGAGGGGATCTGTTATTTGAATTTATTTGATTACCTGTTTGTTGTCGGATTTTAATTAAATCCTATTTTGAGTATGGATATTTTGAATGATGATTTTAATGGTTCAGGCCCAAACATTTGAAAAATATTTAAGCCCTATTTTTATGCTTCCGCGATTATGTACTTAATTGTGTTGTTAATCTTTGTTGATTAGCACGGAGCCTGACATTTTTGGTATTAGAGCCTAAACTGGGATAAGCTCATTTCTTTTCTATCACACTCGAGTCTAGGCACAGAGTTTAGATTTGATTTTAATTGACTTTGTGGCTTATGTTTATGCTTCCGCGATTATGTACTTAATTGTGTTGTTAATCTTTGTTGATTAGCACGGAGCCTGACATTTTTGGTATTAGAGCCTAAACTGGGATAAGCTCATTTCTTTTCTATCACACTCGAGTCTAGGCACAGAGTTTAGATTTGATTTTAATTGACTTTGTGGCTTATGTGATTATTTTGCATGCCTCTGTGATTATCTTCTATTAGTCCTTACCCTGAGTGTCTTTTAGAGATGCCGCCGAGGAGAGGTGGAGGTAGGACTGCTAGACGTACCGCTGAAGAGTCTAGAGCCTCGGATAGCGACGAGGGTGTTCAGTAGGATATACCTTTGCGCCGTAGAGAGAGACAGACAGAGGTGGAGGATGTGACGAGACAGTGAGATGGAGCTAGTGTTGGCTAGGTTCAAGAGAACGAATCTCCCTACGTTCACTGGCATCGAGGGTGGTCTTTCGGCTGAAGGCTGGTTGGAGCATATGGAGGACTTGTTCGATACTTTGGAGTACACCGCAGAGCGGAGATTGAAGTTGGCCATTTGCATTTGAGGGAGCCCGCTCAACGTTGGATGAAGGGTACTTCCAGAGTGATGAGAGAGACCGGAGTCTTGGTTTCTTGGGAGAGCTTCTGTGTCGCGTTTCGACAAGAGTATAACCCAGAGTCCTACTTCAATAACCGCGAGAGGGAGTTCGACAATCTGAATCAAGGGAATTTGAAGGTTGCTGAGTATGCCAGACAGTTTTCCTCACTTCTGGCGTATGTCTCTCACGTTTCCAGCCAGGAGAGAACGAAGAGGAACAAGTTTATTAAGGGATTGAAGCCAGAGTTGTTTCAGTTGGTGTTGGCTGGAGCCCCATCGACGTATGCTGAGGCTGTGAATCAAGCAGTTGATATTGAGGAGAGTTTGTTGGATGCACCGACGCAGGTTCCGATGACAGTTGGACGAGGTAAATATCCTGCGCTGGAAGGGACGCATACTTCTCAATCTCCTCAGACTTCGCAGCAATCGAACCGTAAGAGGTTCAGGCCTCGTGGGAAGCAATTTAAGAGAAAGTCGAATTCTAGTTCCTCTGGTTCTGTGAGCTCTGGTGGCAGTGGTTCGGGAGGAGTGTCTTGTGGACAGTGCGGTGGTAAGACTTCGCATTGCCGTGGAGTTCAGGGGACTTGCCACAACTGTGGGTAGCCTGGACACTTTCTGAGAGTGTGTCCTTTGCTGAGGGGACAGTCTTCGGTTCCTTCGCAGCAAGGTTCGGCTGGTGGTTCTTTGCAGAGGCCGCAACCTCCTGCCCCGACCCAACGATCTGGATTCCAACCCCGTGAACCATCTAGGTTTGGAGGACCTTCGAGACCTCAGTTTCCGGGACTGCAGCAGGCCCAGGTTGATGCTTTGTCGAGGGAGAAGACTGATGAGATACCTAGTGGAGTTATCGCAAGTACATGCTCTATCTTTGATTTTCCTGCGAGAATTTTATTTGATACAGGAGAATCACACTCCTTTGTTTCTGCATGATTTGTGCATGAGTGTGGGTTGAGAGTTACCCCACTGTGTGATGTTGTATCTGTGTCTACTCCCACTGGTGTTTGGTTGATGTCCCGTGAGATTGTGGTGGACTGTGTGATCCGGTTTGATCAGAATGTGATAGTGGCGAATTTGATCTCTTTGGAGATGAGGGATTTTGATTGTATCTTGGGAATGGATGTGTTGTCCAGCTATAAGGCTGCCGTGGATTGTGTCCATGGTGTGGTGAGATTTCGCCCCGAGTCGGGAGAGAAGTGGGATTTCTACGGTGCTGATTCGTGCTCGAAGATTCCACTGGGGTCCGCCATGGAGATGTTTAGCCTATTGTCACTAGGTAACGCTGGATTCATGATCTATGCGCTCGATGTTTTCCAAGAGCCGCGATTGGAATTGAGTGATATCCCGATTGTTCGAGAGTTTCCAGATGTTTTTCTAGATGAGATTCCTGGATTTCCTCCGATACGAGAGATCAATTTCAGTATAGAGTTGGTGCCAGGGACAGTCCCGATTTCTAGAGCTCCGTATCGATTGGCGCCAGCTGAGTTGAAAGAACTCAAGGATCAGTTGAGAGATCTTCTTGGGAAAGGCTTCATCAGACCGAGTATGTCGCCTTGGGGAGCGCCGATTCTGTTTGTGAAGAATAAAGATGGATCTATGAGGATGTGTGTAGATTTTCGACAGTTGAACAAAGCGACGACAAGAATAAGTATCCGTTGCCGAGGAATGATGACATGTTTGATCAGTTTCAAGGATCGGTCGTATACTCGAAGATTTATTTGCGCTTTGGCTATCACCAGTTACGAATTAGAGACGCTGATGTAGCGAAGACAGCTTTGCGGACGAGGTACGGGCATTATGAGTTTCTTCTGATGCCGTTTGGGTTGACGAATGCCCCTGCTGTTTTCATGGATTTGATGAATCGCGTCTCTAGCGAATATATCGATCGATTCGTGATTGTCTTCATAGATGACATCTTGGTATATTCGAGGAGTTTTAGAGAGCATAAGGAGCACCTGAGATTGGTATTGCAGAAGTTGAGAGACTCACAGTTGTATGCCAAGTTCAGCAAGTGTGAATGTTGGCTGGATAGATTAATCTTTTTGGGTCATGTCATCTCTGCACAAGGAATTTCTGTGGATACTAGTGAGGTCGAAGCAGTTCTTAACTGGGAGCGACCTAGGAACGTTTCTGAGATCCGTAGTTTCTTGGGTTTGGCCGGCTATTATAGGCATTTCATTGAGAATTTTTCTTCTATAGCAAGGTCGATGACGCAGTTGACCCAGAAGGATAGGAAGTTTGTTTGGACAGATGAATGCGAGTCGAGTTTCCAGACACTTAAGGAGAAGTTGACTACTGCTCTTGTGTTGGCTTTACCCTCTGGATCTGGAGGCTTTGTTGTTTGCTCCGATGCTTCTCTGAGTGGGTTAGGTTGTGTTCTGATGCAGAACGGGTATGTGATTGCGTACGCGTCTCGAAAGTTGAAGCCCCACGTGACGAGATAACCCATTCATGATTTGGAATTGGCAGCGATTGTTTTTTCCTTGAAGATCTGGCGTCACTATTTGTATGGTGAGGAGATTGTGGTGTACACCGACCACAAGAGTTTAATGTATATCTTCACTCAGTCAGATCTGAATATGATACAGTGTCGTTGGATGGAGTTACTCTAGGATTTTTATGCGAGATATAGTATCAGCCTGGGCGGATGAACTTAGTAGCCGATGTTTTGAGTAGGAAAGCCCAGCCTGTGATGCTAACATCTTTGAGTATCTCTAGAATCCACGAGCAGTTGGGTACTTCTGGTTGGCAATTCCAGCCGAGTGATCAGTATTTCGTAGTTTATTCTATTCAGGTTGAACCACATATCGTGATTGACATTAGAGAGGCACATAGGACTGATCCTTACATCCATGAATTGAAGATTAAGGCTCAGAATGGTCAGTCTGATGATTTTACTGTTGCTTCTGATTGGTGTTTGAGATTTCGAGGAAGATTGGTGGTTCCTAACTTGATTGATTTGAAGGAGACTATTATGAATGAAGCGCATTGTAGTCGATACAGTGTGCATCCGGGGGAGAGAAAGATGTACCATGCTTTGAAGTCTCACTAATGGTGGGAAGGCATGAAGAATGATATTTCTGGATTTGTTGCTAGGTGTTTGAACTGTCAGCAGGTCAAGGCCGAAAGAATGAGACCTGGCGGACTGTTGCAGAGTTTAGAAGTGACTCAATGGAATTGGGAGCATATCGCCATGTACTTTGTGACTCATTTACCTCGATCAAGAAGGGTATGCGATGCGAGTTGGGTGGTGATTGATAGACTCTCGAGTCGGCCCAGTTCATTCCCTATGATGTGAGGTGTTCGATGAAGAAAATGGCGAGACTGTACATCGACCATGTGGTTAGATTGCATGTAGTGCCTGTTTCAATAGTGTTAGATAGAGATCCAAGATTCACATCTCGATTCTGGAAGAGTTTGCAAGCAGCTATGGGTTCGAGATTGGCTATGAGTACAGCTTATCACCCTCAGACAGATGGCCAATCTGAGAGGACCATTTAGACTTTAGAGGATATGCTGCGAGCAATAGTGATGGATTTGTGTGGTAGCTGACAGGATTCCTTATCCTTGGTTGAGTTTTATACCCCTGAATTTGTGCAGCATATGAGAGATCAGATTTCATTGATTCGAAGTAGAATGAAAGCTGCACAAGATCGCTTCACAAGCTATGATAATAAAAGGCGTAGGCCTTTGGAATTTGAGGTTGGCGATCGAGTATTTCTCAAGATTTCTCCTTTCAAAAGTGTTATGAGGTTCAGATTCAAGGGCAAATTAGCTCCTAGATTTGTTGGTCCCTTTGAGATTGTTGAGAGGATTGGACAGTTGGCTTATAGATTGCAGCTGCCTGATGAGTTAGCAGCGATACATGATATTTTTCATGTGTCAATGTTGAGGAAATATGAGTCAGATCCATCCAATGTGTTGAGGAAGTCGAGCTAGATTCTGCCTTAAGCTATGTTGAATATCCAGTGCAGATTCTGGATAGGAAGGAGAAGCAGTTGAGGAATAAGATAATTCAGTTGGTGATGGTCCAATGGAGTAAGCATGCCGAGAGGAAGCTACTTGGGAAGTGGAAGAGAATATGATGGCCTCATCTGTTTGAGCTTCGACAGTGGAGTTGTGTTGATTAGTTTTAGTATTTTTTTGTTTTCTGCTCTGTGTTTGCCTTTGATTTCGAGGACGAAATCTCTTAAGGTGGGGAGAATGTGAGGATTGAGATTCGATAATTAGTGATTAATCGGATTTGGTTAAGGATTAGTCATGGTAGACGTGATTATCGAATTTCGGACTTGAGTACTTTTGTCAAATCTGGTTGGTGATTTTTCAGATTTGACAAAGAGCTGTTCAGCTTTGTATCGATAGTTTCTATCAGGAGAAATCTGCGTCGGAATTTGAGTCTACTTGATGAGTATTTCTATCGGGATCTGATTCCAGTAAGAATTCAGATTTGAGGTCTATCGCTGGAAGAATATAAGCTTTTAGAATTCTTGCGTGGGAATTAGCGAGAATCAGATTTGAGGTATACTGGTGGTTCATATCTGAGAGAGCAGATTCGAGTATTCAGATTTGATGCAGGTAGTGATGCGATGTCGTATCGCATTATCAGATGTGAGGCAGTGCGACGCCGTTTTGGTTAGTTAGCGCGCGCAGTGTTAGCGTAGTCAGATTCGAGTGAGCGCTGGATTCAGATTTGAAGACTTGTGCCTTAGCGCTAGGATCTGATTTGGTCGGTGATGACTTTCCCTATAGCATTTGACCCAGGGATTTAAATACAAGTGTTGATTAACACTTAGCGTATTTTTCGACCCCGATATTCCCTGTCTTCTATTTTGCTAACCCTCGAAACTCTTACTGTTCATCGAGCACTATTTCTCCGATTTGTCGTCGATTTCCATCGTGTTTTGGAGCAAGGTGGGTGGCGCTGAACTCGTATCCTTTAGCTCTTCGATTTTACCAATTAGGAGACCTGAGTCGACGTGTAGGAGGAGCGTGAAGGATTTACAGTATTTGAAGAATTTCGCGACAGTGAACCCGAGAGTTCTTCAGTTATTCTGAGCTTCTGGGTAAGTGATTCCTTGCCGTTTAAGCTTAGTTTAAGCTGTTAGAACCTTTTGCTTAGTGTTCAAACCAGATTTGAGTTCTTGACCGTAGGCAGTGAACTATAGGAGTTCACACTTGAGCTAAGATATGAGACGCCTTTATAGATTTGAGCTCCCAGACAGTTCCTGCAATGTTTGTCGAGACCAGCGAGGATGCAGATTTGAGAAGGCTGAGGTTGTCGTTCCCTGGTGAGATCTGGTGAGGTAGAATCTGAGATTTGAGGTACGAATTGAGATTCTGTTAACAACTTTGGGCATAAGCGTGTTAGTATTCTGAGGCATGAATTGTATTCTGTGAATTCTGTGTTTTGCGTGTACAGATTTGGCTCACTGGTTGATTTATATGTTCTGTTTACGTGAGTTATGCATGCTGAAATCAGATTTTAATTTCTTTGCATTCATGCATACATATTGAGCCTGATTATTGATTGATTACCGATTGAGAGCCACATTGTGACCGGCCGGCAGATGTGTCACGCCTGAAAGGCACAATTCTATCATCGGAGTGGTGACCGACTGAGTCGTCGTGTCTGAATACCACCGAGCTGTGATGGGTAATTCAGTGGCCAGCCCTGAATATCACTGACCGATAATTTCCACCGGCTGATTGGCTGTGCGTGGTATGGAGGCTCACCTGATTTGCCAGTTGATTCGTTGGCCAAGATGACCGATTCCTTGACAGCCCTCATGCATTTCATGACTTAGAGTACTGCATGTTTATGATTTGCTGTTTACTTAGTGCTCTTTGTACTGAGGTTTGACCTCGTATTTCTTTTCCTTCTTTTGTGTTCTTGGGTCTGTGTTGCCCATTGCAGGAGTTGCAGGTAATCGGGCTGGGCAGAGTGGAGCCCGTTTTGTTGAGTCCCAGTTTATTTATATTATGTATCGAACCAGGGGATACCCTGAGTTTCTATGTATTGAGGGGATCTGTTCTTTGAGTTTATTTGATTACCTGTTTGTTGTCGGATTTCATTTAAATACTATTTTGAGTATGGATATTTTGAATGATGATTTTAATGGTTCAAGCCCAAACATTTGAAAAATATTTAAGCCCTATTTTTATGCTTCCGCGATTATGTACTTAATTGTGTTGTTAATCTTTGTTGATTAGCACGGGGCCTGACATTTTTGGTAATAGAGCCTAAACTGGGATAAGCTCATTTCTTTTCTATCACACTCTGAGTCTAGGCACAGAGTTTAGATTTGATTTTGATTGACTCTGTGGCTTATGTGATTATTTGGCATGCCTCTGTGATTATCTGCTATTAGTCCTTACCCTGAGTGTCTTTTAGAGATGCCGCCGAGGAGAGGTGGAGGTAGGACTGCTAGACGTACCGCTGAAGATTCTAGAGCCTCGGATAGCAACGAGGGTGTTCAGCAGGATATACCATTGCGCCGTAGAGAGAGACAGGCAGAGGTGGAGGATGTGACGAGACAGTGAGATGGAGCTAGTGTTGGCTAGGTTCTAGAAAATGAATCTCCCTACGTTCACTGGCGTCGAGGGTGGTCTTTCGGCTGAAGGCTGGTTGGAGCATATGGAGGACTTGTTCGATACTTTGGAGTACACCGCAGAGCGGAGATTGAAGTTGGCCATTTGCATTTGAGGGAGCCCGCTCAACGTTGGTGGAAGGGTACTTCCAGAGTGACGAGAGAGACCGGAGTCTTGGAGGACTTGTTCGATACTTTGGAGTACACCGCAGAGCGGAGATTGAAGTTGGCCATTTGCATTTGAGGGAGCCCGCTCAACGTTGGTGGAAGGGTACTTCCAGAGTGACGAGAGAGACCGGAGTCTTGGCTTCTTGGGAGAGCTTCTGTGTCGCGTTTCGACAAGAGTATAACCCAGAGTCGTACTTCAATAACCACGAGAGGGAGTTCGACTATCTGAATCAAGGGAATTTGAAGGTTGCTGAGTATGCCAGACAGTTTTCCTCACTTCTGGCGTATGTCTCTCACGTTGCCAGCCAGGAGAGAACGAAGAGGAACAAGTTTATTAAGGGATTGAAGCCAGAGTTGTTTCAGTTGGTGTTGGCTAGAGCCCCATCGACGTATGCTGAGGCTGTGAATCAAGCAGTTGATATTGAGGAGAGTTTGTTGGATGCACCGACGCAGGTTCCGATGACAGTTGGACGAGGTAACTATCCTGCGCTGGAAGGGACGCATACTTCTCAATCTCCTCAGACTTCACAGCAATCGAACCTTCAGAGGTTCAGGCCTCGTGGGAAGCAGTTTAAGAGAAAGTCGAATTCTAGTTCCTCTGGTTCTGTGAGCTCTGGTGGAAGTGGTTCGGGAGGAGTGTCTTGTAGACAGTGCGGTGGTAAGCACATGACTTCGCAGTGCCGTGGAGTTCAGGGGACTTGCCACAACTGTGGGTAGCCTGGACACTTTCTGAGAGTGTGTCCTTTGTTGAGGGGACAGTCTTCGGTTCCTTCGCAGCAAGGTTTGGCTGGTGGTTCTTTGCAGAGGCCGCAACCTCCTGCCCCGACCCAACGATCTGGATTCCAACCCCGTGAACCATCTAGGTTTGGAGGACCTTCAAGACCTCAGTTTCCGGGACTGCAGCAGGCACAGGTTAATGCTTTGTCGAGAGAGCAGACTGATGAGATACCTAGTGGAGTTATCGCAGGTACATGCTCTATCTTTGATTTTCCTACGAGAATTTTATTTGATACAGGAGAATCACACTCCTTTGTTTCTGCATGGTTTGTGCGTGTGGGTTGAGAGTTACCCCACTGTGTGATGTTGTATCTGTGTCTACTCCCGCTGGTGTTTTGTTGATGTCCCGTGAGATTGTGGTGGACTGTGTGATCCGGTTTGATCAGAATGTGATAGTGGCGAATTTGATCTCTTTGGAGATGAGGGATTTTTATTGTATCTTGGGAATGGATGTGTTGTCCAGCTATAAGGCTGTCGTGGATTGTTTCCATGGTGTGGTGAGATTTCGCCCCGAGTCGGGAGAGAAGTGGGATTTCTATGGTGCTGATTCACGCTCGAAGATTCCACTGGTGTCCGCCATGGAGATGTTTAGCCTATTGTCACTAGGTAACGCTGGATTCATGATCTATGCGCTCGATGTTTTCCAAGAGCCACGATTGGAATTGAGTGATATCCCGATTGTTCGAGAGTTTCCAGATGTTTTTCTAGATGAGATTCCTGGATTTCCTCCGATACGAGAGATCAATTTCAGTATAGAGTTGGTGCCAGGGACAGCCCCGATTTTTAGAGCTCCGTATCGATTGGCGCCAGCTGAGTTGAAAGAACTCAAGGATCAGTTGAGAGATCTTCTAGGGAAAGGCTTCATCAGACCGAGTATGTCGCCTTGGGGAGCGCCGTTTCTGTTTGTGAAGAATAAAGATTGATCTATGAGGATGTGTGTAGATTTTCGACAGTTGAACAAAGCGACGACAAGAATAAGTATCCGTTGCCGAGGATTGATGACATTTTTGATCAGTTGCAAGGATCGGTCATATACTCGAAGATTTATTTGTGCTTTGACTATCACCAGTTGCGAATTAGAGACGTTGATGTAGCGAAGACAGCTTTCCGGACGAGGTACGGGCATTATGAGTTTCTTGTGATGCCACGAATGCCCCTACTGTTTTCATGGATTTGATGAATCGCGTCTCTAGCGAATATATCGATCGATTCGTGATTGTCTTCATAGATGACATCTTGGTGTATTCGAGGAGTTTTAGAGAGCATAAGGAGCACCTGAGATTAGTATTGCAAAAGTTGAGAGACTCGCAGTTGTATGCCAAGTTCAGCAAGTGTGAATTTTGGCTGGATAGATTAATCTTTTTGGATCATGTCATCTCTGCACAAGGAATTTCTGTGGATCCTAGTAAGGTCGAAGCAGTTCTTAACTGGGAGCGACCTAGGAACGTTTCTGAGATCCGTAGTTTCTTGGGTTTGGCCGGCTATTATAGGCGTTTCATTGAGAAGTTTTCTTCGATAGCAAGGCCGATGACGCAGTTGACCAGAAGGATAGGAAGTTTGTTTGGACAGATGAATGCCAGTCGAGTTTCCAGACACTTAAGGAGAAGTTGACTACTGCTCTTGTGTTGGCTTTACCTGTCAGGCCCCGTGCTAATTACTAACAATTAACACATAATAAGCGCATAAACACGGAAGCTTAAAATCAGGGCTTAAAAATTTTTCGAAATACAATGGGCCTGAACTTCAAATCATACAATCAAAATAGAGATAATAAAATACGAGTTGACTCAAACTCCAACACAACAAGTATCTCAACCAAATATAAATCCCCAATACATGATAACACGGGGCATCCCCCGGTTCAATACATATCATATATAGACTGGGACTCAGGGACGCGGGGATCGACCAGCTGAACTTCCACTCTGCCCAGCTAGGTTACCTGAAACTCCTGAAAATGGTAACGCAGACCCAAACAACAAAAGCATGAAAAGAAGTACGAGGTCAAGCCTCAGTACGAAGAGCTATCAAAGCAGATAAACATGCAACATGCTATAAATCAATGCTATGAATGCATGAGGGCTATCAATAAATCGGATAGCTAGACCAGTCTATCAACTGGAAAATCAAATCAAGCCTCTATACCACACACAGCCAATCAGCAAGTGGAAATCATCGGTCCGTGATCATCGGGGCCCGTCAGCCCATCACAGCTCGGTGGTAGACACTCGTATCCGGTAGTCACCGCTCCGACGATAGCGTTGGACTTTTCGGACACGACTCAACAGTCGGCCAGTCAAAACGTGGCACCCAATCAGGTAATCAAATCAATCTATCAATTCAGGCTCAAGATGTATGCAATGAATGTCATTCAATATCCATGCTAGATCCATACAGTTTACAATACGTGAAACAGAACAGAATTCAATCAATTCCATCATCTAAATTCACGTAAGCCACATAACAGCAAATCACAACACCGAAAAAATAGACATGTTCACGCTCAACTGTTAAGGGCCTATCAATCGTACCTTTCCTCTTCAATTTACCTAACAGATTTCTCCTGGCTCAAATCACGCAGCAGGAACTTCCTGGAAGCTGAAATCTGTTACAACATAGCTAATATCTTAGCTCAATCTCATCATAAATACGCTAATCCTACGGCCAGAAGTCTAATTCAATTCCTACACTTCTATGCAGGCATTAGCAATCTCATCATAAATACGCTAATCCTACGGCCAGAAGTCTAATTCAATTCCTACACTTCTATGCAGGCATTAGCTACAAGAACAGAGCTCAATTCTATCAGGAATGCTCACCCAAAAGCTCACGCTAGCAGAAGAACGCACGCACAGACTTTTCTCAAAAGCTTCGAACTCCAGCAGCTTCGTGTTTCCACTTCCAGCGCAAATACAACGTCTCAAAAGGGTAGCAAACGAAAGAGCTAAGCAAGGGGAATCCAGCGCCACTAAGATTTCCAAAAACAGAGACTGGATGCGACGGGAAACGGCGGTGGAAATTCACGGTGAACAGTAGCTCGACGAGGGTTTGGAGAAGAAGATAAGAAATGGCTGGTTCAAAAATAATCCTAAGTGTCGAACAACACTTCTACTTATAATCTCCCAAATCCAACGTCTGCTGATTATCAAATCAGCCGACAAAACCAGCAGGTATCGACCAGCAGGTACCAACTCTTTCCCTTCAAAAAAATCAGCAGGAGCAAACAATAAGCATTCGAGAGAAAACACTTCAAAACGACACCGTTACAACTTATCAAAACGACGCCGAAGCAAATCACCAGCTGACAACAGCTCTCGCAAGCAAAACGACCATCTGCTGGTAACAGCTCTCTCTCCAAAACATTTCATCTGCTGGTCGCGAGAAATCACTCAAAACGACGACGCATCTACTAATCCAAACGACGTCACTTTGGTTACGTAAACATTGCTACCAACAGCTGATCTCTCAAACGAAAGGCTCAAAATGTAGCGTTTCAACTAATTCAAACGACGCCGCTTCTCAACATTCGTATTTGCGCGCCTGCTGGTCAGCAGCAACCATCGCAACGCAAACTTCTACCAGCAGCAAGGAATACGTCACGCCTACGTCATCATATCTATCGATAGCTCTTGCGACTGATTCCACAACCATCAGCTGATCACTGTTACACAAGCGCATCTGCTGAATCTAGTAGTCAACGCTCCAAATATGTTGACTAACATGTGTCGCTTCCTCATTCAATCTCACGCTAATTGCAACATCTGCCAGCAGCAACTTCAACTCAAACTAAAACCAGCAGATCTTTATGCGTCACGCTTCCCTCGCCTCTACTGATTCCAATTCCACCAGCAGCGAGCTACAGTAAGGTTGACCTGCGTTGACTCCGCTACAAAAGCGTACAGCTAACAGCTTTGCATCAAAATCGCTACGATCGAAATTCCCAAAAATAAACGCAACGCTCAAAAATCAGCAGGGACTTCAAAATCTACGTGATTAATTCCCAAATCAAATCGATTAATCACTAATCCGAATTCTCAATCCTCACATTACCCTCTGGATCTGGAGGCTTTGTTGTTTGCTCCGATGCTTCTCTGAGTGGGTTAGGTTGTGTTCTGATGCAGAACGGGTATGTTATTGTGTACGCGTCTCGAAAGTTGAAGCCCCACGTGACGAGATAACCCATTCATGATTTGGAATTGGCAGCGATTGTTTTTTCCTTGAAGATCTGGCGTCACTATTTGTATGATGAGGAGTTTGTGGTGTACACCGACCACAAGAGTTTAATGTATATCTTCACTCAGTCAGATCTGAATATGATACAGCATCGTTGGATGGAGTTACTCTAGGATTTTTATGCGAGATACAGTATCAGCGTGGGCGGATGAACTTAGTAGCCGATGTTTTGAGTAGGAAAGCCCAGCCTGTGATGCTAACATCTTTGAGTATCTCTAGAATCCACGAGTAGTTGGGTACTTCTGGTTGGCAATTCCAGCCGAGTGATCAGTATTTCGTAGTTTCTTCTATTCAGGTTGAACCACATATCGTGATTGACATCAAAGAGGCACAGAGGATTGATCCTTACATCCATGAATTGAATATTAAGGCTCAGAATGGTCAGTCTGATGATTTTACTGTTGCTTCTGATAGGTGTTTGAGATTTCGAGGAAGATTGGTGGTTCCTAACTTGATTGATTTGAAGGAGACTATTATGAATGAAGCACATTGTAGTCGATACAGTGTGCATCCGGGCGAGAGAATGATGTACCATGCTTTGAAGTCTCACTAATGGTGGGAAGGCATGAAGAATGATATTTCTGGATTTGTTGCTAGGTGTTTGAACTGTCAGCAGGTCAAGGCCGAAAGAATGAGACCTGGCGGACTGTTGCAGAGTTTAGAAGTGACTCAATGGAATTGGGAGCATATCGCCATGTACTTTGTGACTCATTTACCTCGATCAAGTAGGGTATGCGATGCGAGTTGGGTGGTGATTGATAGACTCTCGAAGTCGGCCCAGTTCATTCCCTATGATGTGAGGTGTTCGATGAAGAAAATGGCGAGACTGTACATCGACCATGTGGTTAGATTGCATGGAGTGTCTGTTTTGATATTGTCAGATAGAGATCCAAGATTCACATCTCGATTCTGGAAGAGTTTGCAAGCAGCTATATGTTCGAGATTGGCTATGAGTACAGCTTATCACCCTCAGACAGATGGCCAATCTGAGAGGACCATTCAGACTTTAGAGGATATGATGCGAGCAATAGTGATGGATTTCAGTGGTAGCTGGCAGGATTCCTTATCCTTGGTTGAGTTTTCTTATAACAACAGCTACCAAGTGACTATCGGGATGGCTCCGTTTGAAGCGTTGTATGGTCGCAAGTGTAGATCTCCTATCTGTTGGGAAGAAGTTTGTTAGAAACAGCTTTCTACCACTGAATTTGTGCAGCATATGAGAGATCAGATTTCATTGATTCGAAGTAGAATGAAAGCTGCACAAGATCGCTTCACAAGCTATGATAATAAAAGGCGTAGGCCTTTGGAATTTGAGGTTGGCGATCGAGTATTTCTCAATATTTCTCCTTTCAAAAGTTTTATGAGGTTCAGATTCAAGGGCAAATTAGCTCCTAGATTTGTTGGTTCCTTTGAGATTGTTGAGAGGATTGGACAGTTGGCTTATAGATTGCAGCTGCCTGATGAGTTAGCAGTGATACATGATATTTTTCATGTGTCAATGTTGAGGAAATATGAGCCAGATCCATCCCATGTGTTGAGAAAGTCGAGCTAGATTCTGCCTTAAGCTATGTTGAATATCCAGTGCAGATACTGGATAGGAAGGAGAAGCAGTTGAGGAATAAGATAATTCCGTTGGTGATGGTCCAATGGAGTAAGCATGGCCGAGAGGAAGCTACTTGGAAAGTGGAAGAGAAGATGAGACAAGAGTGGCCTCATCTGTTTGAGCTTCGACAGTGGAGTTGTGTTGATTAGTTTTAGTGTTTTGTTGTTTTCTGCTCTGTGTTTGCCTTTGATTTCGAGGACGAAATCTCTTAAGGTGGGGAGAATGTGAGGATTGAGATTCGATAATTAGTTATTAATCGGATTTGGTTAAGGATTAGTCATGGTAGACGTGATTATCGAATTTCAGACTTGAGGACTTTGGTCAAATCTGGTTGGTGATTTTTCACATTTGACAAAGAGCTGTTCAGCTTTGTATCGCTAGTTTCTATCAGGAGAAATCTGCGTCGGAATTTGAGTCTACTTGATGAGTATTTCTATTGGGATCTGATAACAGTAAGAATTCAGATTTGAGGTCTATCGCTGGAAGAAGATAAGCTTTTAGAATTCTTGCGTGGGAATTAGCGAGAATCAGATTTGAGGTATACTGGTGGTTCATATATGAGAGAGCAGATTCGAGTATTCAGATTTGATGCAGGTAGTGATGCGATGTCGTATCGCATTATCAGATGTGAGTCAGTGCGACGCTGTTTTGGTTAGTTAGTGCGCAGCGTTAGCGTAGTCAGATTCGAGTGAGCGCTGGATTCAGATTTGAAGACTAGTGCCTTAGCGCTAGGATCTGATTCTGATATCTGATTTGGTCGGTGATGACTTTCCCTATAGCATTTGACCCAGGGATTTAAATACAAGTGTTGATTAACACTTAGCGTATTTTTCGACCGCGATATTCCCTGTCTTCTATTTCGCTAACCCTCGAAACTCTTACTGTTCATCGAGCACTATTTCTCCGATTTGCCGTCAATTTCCATCGTTTTTTTGAGCAAGGTGGGTGGCGCTGAACTTGTATCCTTTAGCTCTTCGATTTTACCAGTTAGGAGACCTGAGTCGACGTGTAGGAGGAGCGTGAAGGATTTACAGTGTTCGAAGAATTTCGCGACAGTGAACCCGAGAGTTCTTCAGTTCTTTTGAGCTTCTGGGTAAGTGATTCCTTGCCGTTTAAGCTGTTAGAACCTTATGCTTAGTGTTCAAACCAGATTTGAGTTCTTGACCGTAGGCAGTGAACTATAGAAGTTCACACTTGAGCTAAGATATGAGACGCCTTTACAGATTTGAGCTCCCAGGCAGTTCCTGCAGTGTTTGTCGAGACCAGCGAGGATGCAGATTTGAGAAGGCTGAGGTTGTCGTTCCCTGGTGAGATCTGTTGAGGTAGAATTTGAGATTCGAGGTACGAATTGTGCTTCTGTTAACAGCTTTGGGCATAAGCGTGTTAGTATTCTGAGGCATGAATTGTATTCTGTGAATTCTGTGTTTTGCGTGTACATATTTGGCTCACTGGTTGATTTATATGTTCTGTTTTCATGAGTTAGGCATGCTGAAATCAGATTTGAATTTCTTTGCATTCATGCATACATATTGAGCCTGATGATTGATTGATTACCGATTGAGAGCCACATTGTGACCGGCCGGCAGATGTGTCGTGCCTGAAAGGCACAATGCTATCATCGGAGTGGTGACCGACTGAGTCGTCGTGTCTGAATACCACCGAGCTGTGATGGGTAATTCAGTGGCCAGCCCTGAATATCAAGGACCGATGATTTCCACTGGCTGATTGGTTGTGCGTGGTATAGAGGCTCACCTGATTTACCAGCTGATTCGTTGGCCTAGATGACTGATTCCTTGACAGTCCTCATGCATCTCATGACTTAGAGTACTGAATGTTTATGATTTGCTGTTTACTTAGTGCTCTTTGTACCGAGGTTTGACCTCGTATTTCTTTTCCTGCTTTTGTGTTCTTGGGTCTGTGTTGTCCATTGCAGGAGTTGCAGGTAATCGGGCTGGACAGAGTGGAGATCCAGCTAGTAGATCCCCATTTTGTTCAGTCCCAGTTTATTTATATTATGTATCGAACCAGGGGATGCCCTGAGTTTCTATGTATTGAGGGGATCTTTTATTTGAGTTTATTTGATTACCTGTTTGTTGTCGGATTTTATTTAAATCCTATTTTGAGTATGGACATTTTGAATGATGATTTTAATGGTTCAGGCCTAAACATTTGAAAAATTTTTAAGCCCTATTTTTATGCTTCCGCGATTATGTGCTTAATTGTGTTGTTAATCTTTGTTGATTAGCACGGCTTGACAGCTGGAGAGAAATGCCCCGTGCGCTCGAGATGGTAGCGCTGCGTGGACCGGATCGGTTCGTGTTTTGGTGTAGATCGGTTCGTGGATTCCATATTTGAGTGAGCTTGTTGTCCAGCTCTGGAGGCAATACGACGTTGTTTTGGGTTACCAGTGTAGATGCTGGTTGAGTGAAATCGATGTGACGTCATTTCGCAAATACCATATTCGACGCTGGTTGCTGGTAAGCTGTGGATTTGGGAAAACAACGGGTTGGTATGTGCATGAGTTGGTGGTAGAGTAACCTGCATGCATGGCGCTCAGAGATGGATGCTCCTATTTGGTTAGTATGCGCAATCTAATCTAAACTCGTTGGGGAAGTGAAATCTGGACGGTGCTTGTGATCAGATCTGGATGTGCGAGCGGTTTGTAGTCCAGACCGGATGAGTTTAGGTAAGGGCCAGCTTTGGCGGGAGCTGGTCTGCGAGATCTGATTGAGATCTGTTTAGCGGGTTGAGCAGTGATTTGTTTATCCTGAGCGGGACTCCTGCGCGACGTCGTTTGGTGGTAGTCAGATCTGGTTTAGCGTAGAGGAGTCAGATCTGGTGTGGTGCTCAGATATGAGTTGGTTGACTTTCACTGTAGCGTTGACTGGAAGATAAATATAAGTGTCGAACACTTAGCCAATTTTAGACCCGATATTTCTTATCTTCTTCCAGAGAGTTTTCGTTATGAACTGTTTCCAAACCCTTACTGTTCATTGTACTCGATATCCATCGATTGCCGTCAATTTACGCCGCCGTTTGGAGCAAGGTTGGTGGCACTGAGCTCGTCTCCTCTAGATCTTTCGATTGGTACCATGTTGGAGACTTGGACTGGCTGTTCGAGGAGGTGCAACGAGAGTAGAGCGTTCGAATATTTTGCGATTTACCAGTTCGGTAGATATCTCATTCCTTTAGCAGCTTTGGGTAAGTGATTTCTTCTTGTTCTAAGCTTCTATTTCGAGCTAGTTGGTCCTACATTGAGTAGTCGTGACTGTTCTGGACTTCTCATCCATAGGCAGTAGGCTGAACGAGCTTAGATACGAGCTGATTTGTTAGATGTCTTGGTAGATTTGAGCTTTCAGGCAGCTTCTGTTGAGTTTCTTGGTGAGCTAGTAGGGCAGCAGATCCGAGCAGGTTGTTGGAGCGGTGTTCTGGTGTGATCTGCTGAGGTAGTAGCTGTGTAGAGGTTTGAGGTACGGATTGAGCTCTTACTAGCAGCTTTAATATCAGCTTGGGAACATTTCATTTTGTGTATGAGCTGCTGTGATTATGTGTTAGATGACTTTGTGTAATCTTGCTGGTTTACGATGATGATCCGTATGCTTAATTGCTTATGCGTGTTATTTACTTGGGATTCATGCATAGCATATTGAGCCTACGTTCGTTGAGACCTGAAATATCGCTGAGTCTCCATTTGCCGGCTGAGTCGCCGTGCTGAGAATCCAATGTCGTCACGATAGCCAGCAGTGTCGCTGTGATTTGGATTCTGATGGATGATTGAGAGTTGATTGCACATCTGAGTCGTGCCTTGCTTATCGATGATTCTTGGTAGCCCTTATGCATTGCACATTTGAAATATTGCATGTCTGATATGATTGATGCTATATAGATGATCTTCGTACTGAGGTTTGACCTCGTTTTATTTTCCCTCTTTTTGGGCTGCTTTGGTATGTGTTGGCCTTTGCAAGGTATTCAGGTAATCCAGCTGGACTGAGTGGAGCATCAGCTGGTAGATCCCCTTTTTGAGTCCCAGTGATATGTTATGTATTGTATAAACAAAAACCAGGGGATGCTCTGTGTGGATTTTTGTATTTGGGGATCTGTATTTGTTGAGTACTTGGAGACGCTTGCTGTAATTGTCGTTGTTTGGATTTTTGAGTCAAAATCCATATTTTGAGTATGCTTGTATTTTACGAGATGATTTTAGTTCAGGCCCAAAACGAAAAAAAAATTTAGCCCATATTTTATGCTTCCGTGTAAATTATGACTAATTGAGTAATTAATCTTTGATTTAGCTCACCGGACCTGACATATAGAGTGGTCGGGAGAGTCGGGTCGCAGCCTACTATCTGGAGGACGCGCAAGGAAAGAGAAGACGTCGGCCTTGGAATGTTATTCATTTCCGAAAGTATTATGCCTAGATTTCATCTTTTTATTGTTTAAAAGTAGTGTACCTCGGCCTTACTATATTACTGCTTGTAAATACTACCTTATGGAATGAAAGACCTTTTTCTCAACTCATTGTTCCTACTAACAACCTCCTCGAGCGACAGCCCCACCTAAGCAAATAAGCCCGATCCGCTCGGCAACTAAAACCCAATTATCATTGGCACTCCCTCGGGTGGCAGCCCCACTCGAGCACATAAGCTCGATCCATTCGGAAACTTAAAGCCCAATTCTCATTGGCACATCCTCAGGTGGCAGCCCCACCTAAGCACATAAGCCCAATCCGCTCGGCAACTTAAAGCCCAATTCTCATTGGCACTCCCTCGTGTGACAGCCCCACTCAAGCACATAAGCCCGACTAGCTCGGCACCAATATAAGACCAACTCACGATTGACACATAAGCCCGACCAGCTCGGCAAAATCACAAGCCCAATTCTCATTGGCACCTCCTCGGGTGACAGCCCCACCTGAGCACATATGCCCGACCAGCTCGGCAACTTAAGCCCAAATTCTCATTGGCAACTCCTCGGGCGACAGCCCTGCTCGAGCTCAGTCACCAATCATAGAGCCCGATCAGCTCGGCAGCATCCTAAGCCCAACTCTCGTTGGCTCGAACCCAGACCTGCTCGGGTAGCCAACATACTCGGGAACAACTTGGTTTTTCTTAGGCACTGAGCCTGTTCAGACATCTCCACGGGCAGAGCTTCAAACTTATTACGAGCGAGGGACTAACCTAGTCAAGGACCTGCGCAGCTCGGGTATCGTCCTATCGTACTTAATAGTTTTCTATGTATTTTGTTGAGTTAAGCGTGCAAGGGTGAGAACAGTACTGGGATGGATGACCTCCTGGGAAGTTCTCGTACGTCAAGCTGCTGACGTTGCGCCGCTTGATCTGGTAGGCCATGTGGGCTGTAAAAATATGAAGGAGCAGTTGAGTGATCTCTTGGAGAAAGGCTTCATCAGACCGAGCATGTCGCCTTGGGGAGCTCCGATTCTTTTCGTGAAAAAGAAAGATGGCACTATGAGGATGTGTGTGGACTTCAGACAGTTGAATAAAGTGTTGAGTTAAGCGTGCAAGGGTGAGAGCAGTACTGGGATGGGTGACCTCCTGGGAAGTTCTCGTACGTCAAGCTGCTGACGTTGTGCTTCTTGATCTGGTTGGCCATGTGGGCTGTAAAAGTGTGATGCCAGATCTTAACGGGTAATACTATCTCTGCTAGGGATAAATCCGACGGTAGGGAAAGGGTAAGATTGATCTCTAAGAGAATTGAGACAGCACCAGCAGTTAGACACGCACCTCCTCTGACTCATGGGCCTAACAGCCCAACCCTAACGCACATAATAGGTGCACTCTGCGCTGCCACATTATAAGGAAATAAAGTTACACCTTGGCTAACAGCTATAGCTTTTGGCCTAGTGGTAAGCGCTTAATCCTAACATATTTCTTATGAAGAAGCTCAGATTTTAAAGATGCTATTCGCATCGGATAGCCTCTACTGATTTATCCTTACGTGATCATTTATCTTGGGTTGCTTGGGTTATCCCGCTTTATAGTCTGTTATATGTGATCATTTACTCGGCTTGCTTGGGTACCCCGCTTTTTACTTAGTTATACTAGGAGGAGTTTACGCTCCGGCTATGCACGTCGGTACTCAATGTAAATAGATAGAAGTAAAAAGAAATCGGTTTCATTAAACAATGAAGTTTTACAAGACATCGGGAAATTTAGATACAGTCAAGGTACGGGGGAGTTCGGGGGAGTGGCTTCATCTCCGGAGGCGCCATCATCAGCTTCCTCTTCATCATTAGGCAGCTCTTATAGGGCCCAAGCGACGCTGATGAACGGGTCCAGGTGCTCCTCTTCAGTATAGCTATTGGCTCGGAACTGAGCCAAACAGCCTTTGAAGCCGACTCGAAGTAGGTCAGAGACTTCTGCGCACACAAGTCATCAAACTCGAAGGACTTCAGGAACTCCTCTTTGCCGAGACTCCAAGCGTTCTCTGCCTTGACCTTCAGATGTTCGTTCTCGGCACGCAGGCTCTGGATCTCCCCCTCAGCTCTGGCCCTGGTATCCTCAAGCTCGGCCTCTACTGCCTCCTTCTCGACGGCCAGAGCTGCCTTCTTGATGGCTAGAGCTGCCTTCTTGGCCGCCAGTTTCTTCCCCACGGCCTCCAACTCCTCCCTCTGGGCCTCTGCCGTCGTCTTCTCCTGGGCCCTTATTGCCTCCAGCTCTTCGAGCTGCATCTCCAGCTCGGCGTGGTGCTCGAGCACCTCATCCAGATACTGGCGGGATGAGTTTGCCTCCCTGCGAGCCCGGGTGAGACTGTTGATCACCTCACCGCTCCAAACCATTGCCTGCGTAAAATTCAAGGATCAGAACGCGAACATAAGTATGGAATGAGAGCTCGGGCAGATAAGGGACATACGCCACAAATTGGGCCGCGAAGGATCCCACGACCTCGGAGTCGGGAGCGTTCCGCACCTGGGCAATGTCCCTGTCGGGGATCATGTTGCAAAGAAGCCCCGTCACAGCCGAACGGGATGTGGAGACCACAAAAGAGTCTTCAAAAATGTTTAGGGCGACAGCTCAGCCCGGAACCGCTTCCGTCCTCACTCCAACCTCAGTCGTGGGGACCTCGGGAACGACCGTGGGACGCACCACTGATGTCGGGGCTGGAGGCATCGGCACTGGGCGCTCCTGTCACGTTGCGGATGGGGGCGTCGGCGCTCGGCGCATCTCAGTAGTGGGGACTGGGGGTGGCTCGGAAGTGGAGGCCCCCTTCTTCTTCGGGCGTTGGGCCTCCTTCTCGATAGATGGGGAGCCTTCCTCTTCCTCTTCTTCACACTCGAGGGTGCAACCGCCCCCGAAGAGCCCTCTTCAGGACGCCCCTTTAAGGCCTTCAGCATAGCAGCCTTGCCCATCCTATCAGTTGCAATGAAGAATAAGTTAGATAGTTGCTCGGATTCAGTAAGGGATGACACGGCTAAGGCAAGATGCGGTGATACCTAAGTCCCCGACCAGCTGGACCCCTTTCCTGCTGAACCCGAAGTGGCACAGGAGGTACTCCTTAACCAGCTCGGGAGCACTATAGCACTTCTCTCCAGGACATGTCACACCTCAACAGATTCCTCTTCCTCCCACCCGCGTGACATAAAAAAATCGGCCACATCAATTCCCATGATGAAAATATATATAATTCTAGTACTCATCTAGAAAGAGTGAAACAAACTTCTTTCAGTTGCAGTGAAATCGGTCGCTGTCTTCATCAAGTGGGAATCTGATTCATTGATTTGATTGAACCTAGTGGGTAGCGCGCTACGGCTTTGAAGCTGACTGAGCCAAATAGCCGATATTGCGCACCGTTCAAAAGTATCCGGACCATTTCGCGCTCCTCGAGGTTGAGAAAAAAAAGTTTAAACTTATGAATATCATAACTTAAATTTTCCTTCCGTACTACGCGAGGGGATCTCCTGTTTTAGAAAAACTATGATATATATATAAGTGGGGAAAGAGGATTCTTATACCCACCGGGCGAGTCCCTGTTAATTTGGGGTGGGAATTGAGAGGGTAAAGGCCTCTGTCCATAGACATTGCACCGACTTTTTTTCTTCAGAAATGATTATTCCTGGCTCAATCTGGTGGATGTTTTTCATTGGATGTGAAAAGTCTGAGTTGCAAAAAAAGCGAAAATGATTATCAATAGATGGAATCAGACTTTGATTCTAGATTCAAGTGAAGGACGTGCTCTTTCCGTTGAAAGAAGCAAAGCTCGGCTTATTCTTTGAATTCGTAAATTTGGTTATGTTGGACTTATACATGCCTCTTTCTTTAATATGAAGGAACTGTAGACGTTATCATAATATCATGCGACGGTGATGACATAACCTAAACATCTTTAATAATTTTACTTGTAATCATACCGTCTCAATTCTATAAACCTACTATTGATAAAAGATGTTGACTCGAAGAGACTTTAAATAGATATTGAAATCATACTAATTTAAGTGTAATCACATTCTATTACATATGAATCTAGAGAAGAGTGAATTGACACACATCCATGGTAAATTCATCTAGGAGATTAAATAGATTTAAAATCATGAATATAAAAATTCATAAATCCATAACTTTAAATTCCATCCTATTAGAAAAAACTGTACGAACACTCTCAAGTAGAATAAGCTGTTAAAAGTACACACTTCCTAGGTCCTAGTTTGTCCAAACAAGGTCGTCACAGCCGCCCCGCCGCTGACACTCAAGTAGAAGAAGCTGCTAAAAGTCCACTCGTCAAAGTTTCAAACCCAATTCCAACTCTTTCCCCGACACCCGCAAAATCTGTTTCTTGATCAAGAATTCTCATTCACAACTCCCCAATCTGTTTAGATTCCGCTTATTATGTCATCATCTTCTCCGCCATGTGAAGCCCGGCAGCTGATTCTTCCCAAGCTCCTCCACACTTCCACGCCACACCTATCATCCCTTCTTTTCGATCCCAAGTCCAGTTCTCTCGCCTTCCGCCATTTTGATTCATCTTTCTCTCTATACCCTTGTGTTAACCCTCTGACACTTTCATCGTTCCCCTCCCCGCAGACCCTTATCCCTTCCCCCACCTCCTCCGCCGCATTCCTCCACCTCCAAACATCTCCTGAATCCACCACAACCCTTTTCATCACGTGCTCCCCCGTCCCCCGTCCTCCGTCATCCACCCTCTTCCGTTTCTACGTTTTGCGGGACGACCGTTTTGGGAAAATCAAGGTTTCATCCAATCACAGGGATTTGGAGTGGAATCAGAGTAAGGGAGGTGTGGTGTTTAACACTCATCATGGGGTCTCGATGAAGTTGTCTGGTGGGATTAATGTTTTCTCGCTGTACTCGGTTTCCAACGCTAAGATATGGGTTTTTGCTGTGAGGTTGATTGTTGATCATGGTGGTGCCGAGGCTTTGAAGCTCATGAAGTGTGCGGTGATTGATTGTTGTTTCCCCATTTTTGAGATAAGGGTTTTGTTTGGGTTCTTGATTCTTGGGGAAGAGAAAGGGGTCAGAGTCTTCCCGCTGCGGCCCTTGGTTAAGGGTAAGCAGAGAAAGGAGAAGAAGAGTGGTGGCAAAAGATTGAATTTGCAAAGTGGATCGAGTAATGGAGGGAAAACTATGGCTAGAGATGGAGATTCCAGTGAGTTCATTTGTTTCTGACGTCTTTTGGTTTCCTTCAGTTTTCCACTTTGATCAGCTGAGAGTTGTTATCACCAAACCATGTATAATATTCAACTTTAGTTTTTAGACTTCACCTTCCTATAAATGAAAGTTAGGATAGATCAAGTTTTTGGTATCATTTTCTTTAGTAATCGGATTTCGTATGTGTACATGGCCACTTTGTGTGGAATCTACTGCAGATATGTATCATATCATATGCCAGATCTTCCTTTATATATAACTGCAATAGTTTAATTTTGTGAAAATGCAATAGTAGTGGAAGAAATTTCTTTAAATGGCTAATCCGGGTGCTTTTGTGCTCCTCTATTTTATTTGAAATTATGGTCTACAATTTTGGCTAATCAGGGGATTGGAGCTAAAGGTTAAGATTATTATTATTTTTTTAATTTTGCAAATACTTTGGAGTTGTTTAGTTCGGAGAGGAATTAAGCTTCATTGAATCGTCCCAATGATAAGGTGGCTGAGCAGATAACATGTTCAATCGTTGGAGGGACTGAGTGAATCTTTCATTACGAAAGTATGATGCTGCAGTTACGGTTCTCGTGACACTGATCATTTCTCTATGGCTTAACTTAGCACAGTTCATGACACCTTTTCATCATTCATATTAAATGTTAAGTTGGTTGGTTGTTTTCTGTGCCTATGACATTCGGTGAGTTGTTTTGGAAATCATGTGACTTTTATTCTTTAGAGTCTTTAAGCAGTCTCCATAAGCTCTCGGAGAGTGACAAAAAAGGCTGTAAGTGTTTAATTCCAGAAAGTCTGTGCAGACGAGGGGGTGAGGAACGGTCCAATAAACTGCCCCCCTTAGTTGTTGCTTAAAGGGAAACTCAATATCCAATGCTATCCTTTCTGGGACATGCATTCACGTCTTTGGCTTAACACAATATCACAGCTGAACTTTCTCCTCAAGGTGAGGAACCTCTTGTTGTCAAATGCTTTTATAAGTTATGCATTATATCGCTTTTTGGAATACGTTTGTGAGCTTTCTTGGAAGAGTATGTATACATTTGTGTAGGTTTTTAAAGAACAATAGTTTATTTCATAAGAGCCGGGAACATGGTATATTTGGTCAGTTTTTTTAGAATGTGGTTATGTGTTAAATGGTAATAAACTTAATATTTGCCATTCCTTCTCGAATTTTGTATGTTCTTTTGTGCATGGAGAAAAAATGGAAACTATTCCCTTGTATCTGAGTGTTTTCTGGAAGTATCAGTTTTCTCCTGGTGCTATAACGTTTAGAACTCTGAAACATTGCCATTGTCTCCAGCTTCTTATTGTGCACTATGACTTGCAGTAAAGTTGAGGTTTATGAAACTGAGACAAGACTCTAAACACACGGGTGGTGTATTTGTGGCTTTCGGCAATGAGGATTTTAATGGCTCTGTATCAGTGAAAATGCCTGGCAAATCTGTGAAGGCAATTTCTGTCGAGGCATTATCTGTGACCAAATTTGTGATCTTAGACTCTATAGGAAATTTACACGTGTTATGCCTCTCATCTTCTCTACATGGATTGGATACCTGCTGCGTGATGAAGCAGACAACTCAAACAATGAAAGTTCTTAAGATGGCTGTTTTTAATGATGTTTCCACAGGTGGTTTTCGAAGCTTATAAATTTATTCCTATTTATTGTAGCATCAAGTATACTCTCAGAAGAAAACTGAAAACCATGATCTCGTGTATTGTTGTTTTGTGTACTAAATACACTTGCTGTCGATGGTCAGTGACTCAAACCATCTGGATATCAGATGGATGCTATACTGTGCACTTGATGTCATTTTCTGGAGTGGATGCTTCTGTTGATGAATCTAAAGTGGAGGACACGGATGAGAAACTAGTAAAAGCTTCAGGTTCCGATTATTATAGTGTATCCCCATATACTTCATCATATTTAGTGACTTTCGTATGTGGCATCATCAATTTGATTCGAGGCAGAATGTGTTGGTATTATGAAATTATGTTGTATTTGATGATCTGGTTAAGCCACATTCATTATTTTATGACCATGACCTTCATTATCTTCAGTGGATTTACTTTGATTATGTGCTCTACTTCATGAGAAAACACACATGCTCACAGCCCAAGCAATTATTAGATCTCATGTTGGAACAAGTGGTTGGATCTGAACTAGATCTTTTAATGTTGCGAATCCAATCATGAAACAAGATTCATTTTGTGTTCGGAGATTAGTTGGATTGGGGCAGTCTCTAGATTTTTATTATTTTTTTGTCAAGTTTTTTCATGATGCCTACTGAACCTTTCCTTCTACAACTATGTCTATGTCATCTTTTATGCTCTGAAAGTAAATCATCTGCTTTTTGGTAGTTACACAAGCAATTTTGACCAGTGAAAAGGTACATGATATCGTGCCTCTGGATGCTAATTCTATCCTCATTTTGGGACAAGGTATATACCAATTCTAACCCCATTTCCTGATCAAAGCCAAGCATGATATTCAAGAATTAGTGCATGCTTGTATTTTCTTGGTACTGTACTTTTGGACAGAGATGAACATTTGATTTTTGCCATCACAGAGTTTGTATCCAATTTTGTTGTCATGGAGTTAAAATTTCTTGATATTACAGAAGTGAAAAAACTTTTTCAACTATTTTCCTTGTATTCCAATGTCTTTTGGTTGCATTGCCCTGTAAGTTTCTGTTTCTTCCTTCTCCTGATAAAACATTTTTGGGATATAATCAATTTTATCTTTTGTAGTCATCTAGGATGTTAGTTCATGTGTAACTTATTTTGGATATGACAATCTGTGATTCACATTTGGTGTTGGGCGAATGCAGCGATTTTACTAATATTTTCATATTGCTGTCCTTTTATATTTATGTGTATTTCATATTTTCTATTTTGTTTGATTTGCAGGAAGCTTGTTCGCTTACGCAATTTCTTAATCTTGCCTGGTAATTATGTTTTCGGAGTGAGTAGTTCGTCGCATGCCAAAGTTCCAAAGTTCTACATATTTAGGTGAATATGTGCTCATGCTGTTGTGTCACAGAATTGATACTTTTCCCCTTATTATTGGATATGAAAATTTCTCTGTACTCGCAGCCTTCTTGATTCCTAATATGGCACTGATTTGCTCGTCAAATGTAGTATCTGTGTCCGGGAACACCGAAGTTTTTGGGTTCAGGCACCGCATTTGTTACTGAAAAGGTTAGTTTTGCTTCTCATTCCATAGAACTTACTACTGAATGTTACAAAAATGGCTGGGTAATTTTACTGTTTACGACAAAAACCAATTAATTATTTTTGAGACTATGGCAACTGTGGGGATTTTTTTTATTTCTAACTATTACGCAGTCTTGTAGGATGTGATGAAAATTTTCACGGCCTGCAAGATGGTTTAAAATTTTTTTAACTAAAGTGTATTTTTGTTCAAAGCATAATAACCAAATAAAAACTGTACTTGGAAATTTTCTCACGATCTTGAAATAACAATAAGAATAAGAATAGCCAAAAATATTATCATTACTATTATCTTTCTTGTCTTTTTAACTTGAATCTAGCTACAGTTGAAGTTTTCTCAATCAGTAGCTAATGCATATCTACACCAATTATGTGATCATGTGTTGTAGCGTAAAGTCACAATCTCACCGGTGTCTCAGGCGTCACATTATACTGTGTAGTAGTTCGCCATATTGTAGGTTGACCACGACTCTCCTAAATGCATGAAGAAACCTTGTCTTACTTTAATTTTTATTTTTAAAAAATAATTTTACACCCCAATGTGATCGTGTAGTGGTTCCTCTTCTTGATTCATTTAAAAGAAACCTCGTTACACTCTATGCATCCCTACTATTTGCGTAACAGAACTTATTTGCAATCTCTTGATTCTTTTCCTCCTTTTGGTTTCAGAGAATTTTTCGTCTGCAGATGTTGAGGGATCTGCCCTGATGGCTTTCAATGGCGTGACACTGCATAGCACGATGGTTTGATGAGCCTTCTCCGCAGCATCGGCTCGGTCTTGGTTGCCACTGTACTTGTTCATGCACCATTCCCAGTGTGCCTGTAGTCTTGTGGATGCTTATTTCTTTGCTTAGGGTTCTACCATATTTTTTTTTTCTTCCTGGGGTGTGGGAAGAGATCAGGGGGAGGTGAAAATGGATTGAAGTATATTTTAAAGAAAATATAATATATAATGAATGTTGTCGTTTGGTTTCTGTTCCAGAGATCGGAAGTAGTTCTGCAAATGAATTTTCCACCTGTGGGATCCTTTTGAGTTTGTAGGAAAATATAAGCGGTTACTCAAATTTTAATATTGCTACCTCCTATATTAAATATTTTGGCTCATTATCGTATTAATTTTCACTCTTCACCATTGTCTACAAGCCAAATCGTACAAATTGTTTAATTTCCAATGTAGTTATAGATATTTCCATATATATAATTTTCATTGTTGACAAAAAATTACTTCATTGTTGATATATTTTATTTGAGCTGTGGAATCTTGCAAAAGGCTTGGATTATATGATTGACAAGTGGAATCTCAAATCTGGGGCAGAAAAGTAGGACAAAACCCGTAATGTAGCAGAGCGAAAACAGATGCAACAAACAAAAAATGGTGGGTCTACCCTATGCAACTGATTGATATATATATATATATATATATATATGCCCTGTTGTCCCTACGCGTGATTAGGTGTACGGTAGAGAATCACATTGTGTAATATATGTACATTGATATGATTTATATCCTATTGAGACTATATTGCGTATCATTTTGCCATTGTCATGTTATCATTTATATAGTCTCATATATGATGGTACCTTTATTGAAAACCAGATTGTGGTTTATATACTTGCTATAGATTACATGATCATCTGTGTTGATGCTACTCAAATTTCGTCCTCGGTCCCCGACCAAAGAGTTAATCTTTGCCACCCGAGGAGAATAAGATATGACTCAATAATTTCTTCTCGGGTTTCTTGCAATGTTTTCTGATTGTAAGTTCAGATTATGATGCCTCTTGTTTGCGATAGACTCACGTATTTATAGGCGAAAAAGGTATCTCGATTGCGTGTACGTCACCTGGCCACTCATGATTAGGTATGGGTCTACCAGCCCTAGTTTGCACAAGTTATCAGGCCAATCAGAACTGAGTAAGAACCTGACAACACTATCTATATTTTCCATTGATTATATATGACAAAAAATTACTTCATTGTTGATATTTGAATTTGAGATGAGGAATCTTGCAAAAGGCTTGGATTATATGATTGACTAGTGGAATCTCAAATCTGGGGCAGAAAAGTAGGACAAAACCCGTAATGGAGCAGAGCCTAGACATTTTGAAAACAGATGCAAAAACAAAAAATGGTGGGTCTACCCTATGCAACTGATTCACATATATATACATATATATATATATACTCTTTTCCCATTCCGTTTCATTTAGTTTACGAATTTCAAGCATTTGGTCTCTATCAATCAACACTCTTGGTACTCTTTTTTCATTTCCTTAACTATGACAGAATGAGAGTCCCAAAACTTTCTTGGTGATATTTCATCAAATTAAAGAATTGGCAGCTCGACATTAAAGAACTATTTTTTACGAAGATTGTTATTAATTCTCGCGAATTATTTTTGTTATTTTTATTAAGCTGTTTTGGAATGATTGCTTACAACTCGAGATACTTATCAAGCAATTTTTAAATAAATCACGCGTAATTCATTGATCTATTGCATTTCATAAATTTTCAAGAAATGGTATAGAACAAAGAAAGGCAAGAAAGATATTATTTATTTGATTTATTTTATTCACAATTAGACAATCAGTAGCCGAATATATTTTTATATATTTCTTTTTTTACATATAGTAACTATAATCTTAGGTATCTAATTTATCATGTCAATTCGACCCATACGAGCACGACATATAATGGACCACTACAATAACTATTTCTTATCCATCATATATTTACGAAAATTATTAAACCAGGTTGTCATCGAAGTCTATTGTAGATCATTATAAATCACTTTTAACTTTTTCCTGGTCAATGTGGAACACAGGCATCATAATCACCTCATTTAGAAGCGACGTCCTCTTCACGACCTGACGTCACGATTCACCAACACCGGTAATATAGAGGAGGCTCTTACAGGTGAAATGGCTCCCTTGGTGTAGCGCTCTATCCACGGATTCAAGGTGTCTCAAGTTGAACCGAGAAGAAGATAAAAAGGCATTCTCTTCCCCGTCTGTAAGGATACACTTGCGAGTTGTAATATAACGTCTATTCCTCACACACATTTGTGACGCCCAAACCCATGAGAATCAACGGAATTGAAGTAAATAAAATTCGAAATAAATAGAAGGACTAAATTTGAAATAAAATAAGTTGTATTCCCTTACACAAAGCTGAAATAAAGCAATGGCGCCAAAAGTAACAGTCGAAACAGATTTGAGATAAAGACTTCAGATTTCAATTTCAAAATCAGATATTACAACTACGGGAACTCTATATGAATTCTCTATTGTTGTTGAGTTAAGCGTGCAAGGGTGAGAACAGTACTGGGATGGGTGACCTCCTGGGAAGTTCTCGTACATCAAGCTGCTGAAGTTGCGCCGCTTGATCTGGTTGGCCATGTGGGCTGTAAAAGTGTGATGCCAGATCTTAACGGGTAATACTATCTCTGCTGGGGATAGGGCCGGCGGTAGAGGAAGGGTAAGACTGATCTCTAAGGAAATTTAGACAGCACCAGCAGTTATACACGCACCTCCCCTAACTCATGGGCCTAATAGCCCAACCCTAACGCACATAATAGGTATACTATGCGCTGCCATATTATAAGGAAATAAAGTTGCACCTTGGCTAACAGCTATAGCTTTTGGCCTAGTGGTAAGCGCTTGATCCTAACAACGCTAATCCTACGGCCAGAAGCATACTTCGATCCTACACTTCTACGCAGGCATTAACTACTAAAAATCGAGCTCAAACTACAAGAAATGCTCACCCAAAAGCTCAAAAGAAACAACTGCTGAATCTGCTCAACGAAACCAGCAATTCACGAACGAGCAGGGCCTACGGGATTTCTCAACTCGTCGCTCCTAGCTTCCAAACTAGTATCAATGGAAAGAGCAAGTCTCAAGGAGTCCAGCGCCACCAAGAACGTCAAAAACAAAGGCTGGATGCGATGGAAATCGGCGGTGGAAAGTCACGGTGAACAGTAGCTCGACGAGGGTTTGGAGAAGAAGAGATAAGAAATAACTGGCTCAAAATAATTCTAAGTGTCGATCAACACTTCTATAAATACCTCTTAAATCCTCGCCTGCTGATACATTAAAATCAATCGAAGTGTCCAGCAGAAATCTATCAGCAGCAGCCCTCTCTTTTCCTTTCGTTAAATTCAGCAGCAACGACCAAATAAGCAATCGCACGTAAACACTTCAAAACGACACCGTTCCAACTTATCAAAACGACGCCGTAGCAAACACCAGCTGAAAACAGCTCTCGCAAGCAAAACGACCAAGAGCTGGTAACAGCTCTCTCTTCAAAACAATCCATCTGCTGGTCGCGAGAAATCACTCAAAACGACGACGCATCTACTAATCCAAACGACGTCACTTTAGTTACGCAACCATTGCTACCAACAGCTGATCTCTCAAACGAAAAGCTCAAAACGCAACGTTTCAACTAATTCAAAGCGATGTTGCTAGGCGCTTTACCATGATCCGATGGGTCAGTCCGAAATTGTGATTTCGGAGTCACAATGGTTGTGGGCCCACGGCTAGCTGTATCCCTGAACCATTGAGGGTCACACAAGTACTGGATTCACGATTCCCGCACGGAAACTGAGCTCAATGTGTTGAGCAGAGGAGGAGGAATTTAGGGAGTGCGACTTCCTAAAAGTTAACAGGGTCAAATTGCAATTTCCCTTAAGTTGGAGGGGCTAAACTGCAATTTTGGACTAGGTGGTCTGAAAAATTGGTTTCACATCATAATACTCAGTTTTGGAAATTGTGTAGATCGGTCTGATCTGATTGGCGGTCGGAATTATGATGAAGCCACGGTGGTGGTAATGAACCGAATGTTCATATGGACATGGGATTGAGCCAAGTCCATTTGGCCGGTCCAAGCACATCACATGTTTATTAATATAGACCTAGGGCTACAATGTCTACACTTGATACAACCCTAGATACAAGAGTAGCCGCCCCCCTTCTCTACTTCCACCTCACGGCCACCGCACGCCGCCTCTCTCCCGCCGCCGCCCGCCGTCGCCCGATTTCTTCGTGGTTGGACTTGTTCCGATCACGAAGACGAGGAGATTCCGTTCGTGTAAAATTCTTCAGCTCTTCTAGTGCAGACTGACGAAGGAGTCCTGTTTCCAGTCGTGGACCGGATTAGGAGATCTACCGCCGCCTACCTTGAAGTGCCAGTTTCCCTGTGATTCTGGTCAGAGCCAGGCACTTAGACGCCAGCAAGGTATCTTCTATAAAATATCCTATGTATGTTTTATTGCTTTGATTGTTATGTATTGATCGATTCCCGGTGCAAAAATTTTAAACTTCCGCTGCATCCCAGGAAACGGGATCCGGATCCGCCGCTGCGCCAACATAACAGCCCAACCCTAACGCACATAATAGGTGCACTCTGTGCTGCCACATTATAAGGAAATAAAGTTGCACCTTGGCTAACAGCTATAGCTTTTGGCCTAGTGGTAAGCGCTTGATCCTAACAGTTGTAATGGATCTTAATACAGTTGACAAAAGATCGAAAACAACAACAGCTGTGACTACGCGGAAAACGCTGGCCATTGACAAACACACGCAGCCCCCAGATCTGGTTCAACTCGCGTCACCCGCCTGCCCCTGAACTGCCTCACCTGCATAAGGAAAATTAGTGAGCCGAAGGGCTCAGCAAGTAAAGTTGAGGATAACAATATCATATAATGCAGGCATAACTGAAACATAATACGTAAAATAAAGGAAGACATCTGAATCTGAAATCTCGCTTCTGAAAGACAGATCGGAAACTCGGATCTGAATTTCTTAAACTGGATGACTTATGGTCTAGAGGCTCTCTGGTGGTCCTTGTGCATGAAGCATGTTAACTGATCAGTAACTCTCTGTGAAGGG
>KV018673.1:3464-20372 GCA_001598015.1 Dorcoceras hygrometricum
CGATTGGGCCGTCAAAATGAGGATAAGGCCGCCCGAATTCGAGACTAGTATCTGCGATGCGAAGTACCATGTTTCATTGGTAGGGAACATTTTGATGTTCTGAGCATGCAGATAGATAGTGACCTGGTGATCTATCGAACTACCCTCGTTCTGACTTTCCAAGTGGTTACCATTTGTCGAGTGGATAAGTCCGAGGTCTTGGTTGTACTGATTAGTTCTCACGACTCGAAACGTCATTGAGACTCTACTTGATAGGCGTCTTACTTTGACCCGTTTGCCGACTCTCTTGGGGTCACAAGGCGTCGGGATTGGGTGAGACCCTGATGCATGTAGGAGTCGATGCATCGTTGTCGAGGATTCACCGCTCGCAGACATGCGTGGATATCCTATGCTATCTGAGGGGATAATAGTGTATAAATCTCTGGCTAGAGTACTAGAAGTGTTTTAGGTAAATGTGTTTACCTAGTTACACTCGCGATGTCACTATTCGATCTCCAAGATGTATGCATAGCTATCGGATCTATAGCGACTCTCGATTTACCAATGGTCGTTGATCTGATCGGGATATATGGATTGAAAGGACCGTACTGTACGCTAACCACGACCAACTGCTTCTTGCAGGCACTATCAGTGATACCTAGGGGATCATGGGGCGATGTTGCTAGACGCTTTACCATGATCCGATGGGCAAGTCCGGAATTGTGATTCCGGAGCCACAATGGTTGTGGGCCCATGGCTAGCTGTATCCCTGAACCATTGAGGGTCACACAAGTACTAGATTCGAGATTCCCGCACGGATACTCAGCTCAATGTGTGGAGCGCGAGAAGAGGATTTCGGGAAGTGCGACTTCCTAAAAGTCAACAGGGGTCAAACCGGGGTTTCCCGCTGTTGAGGGGCAAAACGGTCATTTTGCACTGGGGTTCTGAAAATTGGTTTTTCAGATCATTGTATTCAGTTTCGGAAACTGATTCGATCGTTCCGATCTGATCGGCGATCGGAGTTACGGTGAAGTCTCGGTGATGGAGATGAAACGAATGTTCATCAGTTGGACCCGGGCCCGTTGGGCCGGATCCAAGTCCATCACCTATTCTATTTAATATAGGATTATGACTTAACCTATATACTTGATACAACTCATGCACAAAACCCTAACCCTAATCTCATAGGCCGCCGCCCCTCCTCTCCTCTCAAGGCGCCGCCGCCGCCGCCCGTCCCTCGCCGGAAAGTTGTTTCCGGCCAACTCGACGAGGAGAATCCGTTCGTGCAGAATTAGTCAGTGCTTCTAGTGCAGGCTGACGAAGGAGTCTTGATTCTGGGCGTGGACCGGATTGGCGATATCTACCGCAATCTACCGAGAAGAGCCGACGTTATTGTAACTACGGTTGGAGCCAGGCACAAGTGCCAGCAAGGTAATCGTCTAAAACATCCTATAATGTCGTAGTTTGTTATTGATTTCTTCGTATTGATCATCTCCCGGATGTATTTCTTTGTTCTTCCGCTGCCTAGCCGGGGGCGGATCCGGATCCCCAACACTCAATGGTGTAGCGGAGCGTCGTAATCGAACCTTGATGGACATGGTTCGATCTATGATGAGCTTCACTGAACTTCCTACCTCGTTTTGGGTCTATGCGCTCAAAACGGCTGTAATTGTTGAACAATTTCCACACCAAGGCTGTGGATAAGACTCCATATGAGATATAGATGGGTAAGCCACCCAAATACTCATACATGAGGATTTGGGGATGTCCTGCTTACGTGAAGTAGACAGTGGGAGATAAGCTGGATACTAGATCCATCTTATGTTACTTCATTGGGTATCCAAGGAATTCCAGGGAGATAAGCTGGATACTAGATCCATCTTATGTTACTTCATTGGGTATCCAAGGAATTCCATTGGATACTACTTCTACTATCCAAACGAAACAAAAGTGTTTGTTTCTAGAAATGCCACCTTTATGGAAAGGGAATTTCTACTTGATAGAAAAGGCAAGATAGTAGATCTCGAAGAGGTTCGAGAACCGTCTGAAGTACCAAGTGAGTCTCCCACACCTCCAAAGCCAGTACCAGAAATGGTCGCACCTAGGAGATCTGAAAGGATTCCTAGGCTCCTGAAAGATATGGTTTTCTCCTTGAAAATGATCAAAATGATCAAGTTATTGGATGTGATCCAAGAACTTTCAAGGAGGAAATTTCCGATGCTGATTCTAATTTGTGGCTTGAAGCAATGCAGTCTGAGATTGACTCAATGCATGCGAACCAAGTTTGGACTCTCGTTAATCCTCCCGAAGGAATAGTTCCTATTGGGTGCAAATGGATATACAAGAGAAAACTTGGGTCTGATGATAAGGTATTTACCTACAAGGCACGACTGGTCGCGAACGGTTACACTCAAAGGCAAGGTGTTGACTATGATGAAACCTTTCGCCAGTCGCAATGTTCAAGTCAATTAGAATCTTATTAGCCATAGCCGCATGGTACGACTATGAGATATGGCAAATGGATGTGAAAACTGCGTTCCTTAATGGAAACATTAAAGAAGAGATCTATATGACGCAGCCTGAGGGTTTCACATCTGTAGTAAGTGAGCATAAGGTATGTAAACTTCAGAGATCGATCTAAGGTCTCAAACAAGCATCGAGAAGTTGGAACCTGAGATTCGATGAAAAAATTAAGGAATTTGGTTTCATCAAGAATCCCGAGGAGCCATGTGTATATAAGAAAGTAGTTAAAAGCGCTGTGACATTCCTTGTACTTTATGTTGATGACATTCTACTCATTGGGAATGATGTAGGAATGCTGCAGTCAAGTAAAGTGTGGTTGTCTAGTAGATTCTCGATGAAGGACATGGGTGAAGCATCCTATATTCTTGGAATACAGATCTATCGGGATAGATCGAAAAGGATGCTCGGACTAACCCAAGCTACCTACATCGATACCATACTTAAGCGGTTCTCTATGGAAGATTCCAAGAGATGACACCTACCTATGTGCCACGGGGTCACTCTATCTAAGTCTATGTGTCCGAAGACTGATGAGGAGATAGAGAGTATGACACGTGTGCCATATGCCTCGGCAATAGGTAGTATTATGTATGGCATGATCTCAAATAGACCGGATGTCGCATATGCTCCGAGTGTCACGAGCCGCTACCAAGAAAATCCCGGCCAAATGCATTGGAAGGCCATGAAAGATATTCTTAAGTACTTACGAAGGACTAATAATATTTTCATGGTCTATGGTGGTGGTAAACTAAAATTTGAAGGCTACACTGATTCTAGCTTACAATGCGATGTGTATGATTCAAAGTCTACCTCTGGATTTGTATTCATGCTCAATGGTGGTGCTGTCTCTTGGAAGAGTTCCAAGCAAGACACCATCGCGGATTCAACCACTGAGGCTGAGTACATCGCAGCATCAGCTGCTGAAAAATAGGCGGTTTGGATAAGGAATTTCGTCCAAGAGTTGGGCGTCATCCCTGATGGAGTTGGTCCAGTACCGGTGTACTGCGACAACACGGGTGCCGTTGCACAAGCAAAGGAGCCTAGGTCTCACCAAAGATCCAAACATATACTGAGGAAATACCACATAATCCGGGATATTGTGGCTAGAGGTGACATAGCAGTTGAGAGAGTCGCCTCTACGGACAACATTGCTAATCCACTTACGAATCCCTTTTCAGGACCGTTGTTTGAAAAACATCGCGAAACAATGGGACTGCGTCTGATGAGTAGTTGGCTATAGGGCAAGTGGGAGATTGTTAGAGTAGATGCCCAACTAGCCAACTTGTGGCGTGTGGGTTTTATTGACTCTTGTGTATAACGATCTTTATTTATGAAATACGCATTTCTTTTATGGCATTCTTTATTTTCATTATGTTATAATGTTAACAATTGTGTTGGATAAAGACCTAGAATGCACCATAGTGTATGTTAGATGTGATAGTGGATATGATGGCAATCATGAAACACATCTAATAGTCATTGTGTATTCTGAACTCGTTCCTAGTCGATTGGGCCGTCAAAATGAGGATAAGGCCGCCCGAGCTTGAGACTATCATCTGCGATGCAAAATACCATGTTTCATTGGTAGGGAACATTGTGATGTTCTGAGCATGCAGATGGATAGTGACCTGGTGATCTATCGAACTACCCTCATTCTGACTTTCCAAGTGGTTACCATTTGTCGAGTGGATAAGTCCAAGGTCTTGGTTGTACTGATTATTCCTCACTACTCGAAACGTCATTGAGACTCTACATGATAAGCGCCTCACTTTGACCTGTTTACCGACTCACATGGGGTCATTAGGTGGCGGGATTGGGTGAGGTCCCGATGCATGTAGGAGTCGATGCTTCGTTGTCGAGGATTCACCGCTCGCTTTTATGCGTGGATATCCTATGCTATCTGAGGAGATAATAGTGTAATAAATCTCTGGCCAGAGTACTGGATGTGTTTAGGTAAATGGGTTCCTAGTAACACTCGCGATGTCGCTATTTGATCTCCAAGATGTATGCATAGTTATCGGATCTCTAGCGACTCTCGATTTACCAATGGTCGTTGATCTGATCGGGATATATGTGTTGAAAGGACCGTACTGTACGCTAACCATGACCAACTGGTTCTTGCAGGCACTATCAGTGATACCTATGGGATCATGGGGCGATGTTGCTAGGTGCTTTACCATGATCCGATGGGTCAGTCCAAAATTGTGATTTCGGAGTCACAATGGTTGTGGGGCCCACGGCTAGCTGTATCCCTGAACCATTGAGGGTCACACAAGTACTGGATTCACGATTCCGGCATGGAAACTGAGCTCAATGCGTTGAGCATAGGAGGAGGATTGTAGGGAGTGAGACTTCCTAAAAGTGAACAGGGGCTCAACTGTAATTTTGGACTAGGTGGTCTGAAAAATTGTTTTCGCATCATAATATTCAGTTTTGGAAACTGAGTCGATCGATCCGATCTGATCGTCGATCAGAATTATGATGAAACCACGGTGATTTAAATAAACCGAATGTTCATATGGACATGGGCTTGACCCAAGTCCATTGAGCGGTTCAAGCCCATGTATGATTTAAATACTAGACTTGGTCTAGGGCTAGATCACAACATATCACACACCAAACCTAGCCTCCATCTTGAGCGCCGCCCCTCCCTCTCCCACACGACCCATCGGCCGCCGCCCCCTTGCGCCGCCGCCGTGCCGTCGCCGTGTGCCGCCGCCTTCGTGGTTGGACTTGTTCCGACCACCGCGACGAGGAGATTCCGTTCGTGCCAAATTCGTCAGGCCTTCTAGTGCAGGCTGACGAAGGAGTCGTATTACCGGTCGTGGACCTGATTAGGAGGATCTACAGCCGCCTACCGTGAAGAGCCAGATTCCTGTGAATTTGGTTGGATCCAGGCGCCTAGACGCCAGCAAGGTGACACTCTATAAAACATCCTATGCATGTTTTATTGATTATTTTGATGTATTGAACGTTTTTCGGGGCAAATTTTAAACTTCCGTTGCGCCCCCGGGAAATGGGTTCCGGATCCGCCATTGTCGCCAACACTAGGAACTAGTTTAGAACACACAGTGACTATTAGATGTGTTTCATGATAGCCATCATATCCACTATCACATCTAACATACACTATGGTGCATTCTAGGTCTTTATCCAACACAATTGTTAACATTATAAAATAATGAAGATAAAGAATGCCATAAAGAATACTAATTTCATAAATAAAGATCGTTTTACATGGAGTCAACAAGAACCCACACGCCAAAAGTTGGCTAGTTGGGCACCTACTCTAACAGTTGGAAAGAAGGCATCGCTTTCGGTAGAGGTTGAAAACCACGTCCAACTATCTGCTGAACCTGATTCTGCACCTCCATCAGACTCTCCTCAATGTCCACTGCTCTATCCACCGCCTCAGCATACATCGCAGGGGAACCAGCTAACACCATCCGGAACAACTCGGGCCTCAACCCTCTCAAAAACTTGTTCCTCTTTGTTCTTTCCTGGTTCGCAACATGGGGAACATACGACAACAGCGAAGAAAATTGCCTGGCATATTCGGCCACCCTCAAGTTCCATTGCTTCGTATTGTCGAACTCCCTCTCACGGTTGTTGTAGAAAGACTCAGGGGTATACTCCTGTCGAACAGCTGCACAGAAGCTCTCCCACGAAATCACAACTCCAGTCTCTCTCATTACACGAGAAATACCCTTCCACAAGCGTTGCGCATGCCCTCTCAACTGCAACATTGCTAACTTCAGCCTCCGCTCTTGCGAGTACTCCACTGCGTCAAACAACTCTTCCATGTGCTCAAGCCATCCTTCCGCCAACAAACCAGCCTCGGCACAAGTAAACGTCGGGTGATTCATCCTCTGGAACCTAGCCAACACTAGATCCATCTCTCCAATCTGTCGGGTCACATCATCCACCTCTACTTCAGCCTGTCTATGTTGGTTACATAAAGGGATACCCTGCTGCTCAACATCCTCATCACTGCCCGGGGCTCTAGACTCCCCATACAACAATTAATCGTAATTATGCGGAAGCATCATAAAAATATGGGCCAAAAATTTTCAATAATGGTCCTGATCCAATATCATTCAAAATACATTCATACTTAAAATAAGAGTTTAGCTCAAAACTCAAACAAAAACAACAACACACGATCCCCAACATAAATTAAAGGCACGGGACATCCCCTGGCTCAATATAAAAATACATACACTGGGACTCAAGCAGAAAGGGGATCGACCAGCTGAAGCTCCACTCTGTCCAACTTGGTTATCCGAAGAACCTGCCAAGGCCAATTCAAACCAAGGTAGCCCAAAACAGGGAAAATAAACGAGGTCAAACCTCAGTACGAAGAGCACAATAAAAGCATCTATCATATCAGACAATGAAATATATCAATCGTGCAATGCATGAAAAGGCAACCAAGAATCATCGGTAGGCGAACTTATAGCACAACGACTCAGCTGTGCAGATCTCATCAATCATCATCATCTTGTGATCTTCAGGTACGACGACTCAGTCGACCATCACAAGGCCATGTGGTATTCAGGCACAACGACTCAGCTGGCCACCACATCAAAACAGCGTTGGACCTTTCAGGTACGACGACTCAGCCGGCCGATCACAACATGTAAAGGGATTCAGCTTTCAAAGGAAATCAGGCTCAATATGTATGCGTGAATGCACAGCAGACTCATGCTTAAAATCAATGCATATAGTCACACACACAACCAGACATGAGCACAGAATCATTACACAGTCAATACAAATCACAGCAGTTAATGCACGATAGAAATATTCCCAAAGCTGATAACAAAGCTTCTAAAATCTAGCTCAATTCGTACCTCAAACCTCAATCAGCTTCTACCTCAACAGATCTCACCACAACAAGGGCGCAGCAGCCAACTCAAGTCTACTGCCCAATCAGCTTCACCGCGAACTCAACAGAAGCCACTATGAGCTCGAATCTATTAAGATATCTCAATATCAACTCAAATCTGAACTCAAACAGCTTAATTCTAAAGCCCAGTAGCATAACTCAGCTACCTAACTCCTACAGAGCACTACTCCGCTCTCATACGAAGCTTAAATCGGTAAGGAATCACTTACCCAAAAGCTGTTAAAGAACAGACAAGCTACTGGTCCACAATAGCAAAGATACACGAACATTGTAACTACTTCGTGCTCCTCAAATCCGGCGACTCCAGTCTCCAAACTGGTATCAAACGAAAGCCTTAGAGAAGACGAGCTCAGTGCTACCAATCTTACTCCAAACGGCGGCGAAGAACGACGACAATCGATGGAAATAGGGTTCAAATGAACAGTAACAATCGAGGGTTCACGAGGATGAATATAGGGAATATAAGGTTCGAAAATACTCTAAGTGTCGATCAGCACTTACATTTAAAATCCCCAAATCAAAGCTTCAGCAGAAGCCAAATTCATCGACCAGTTCAGATCTCGTTGCTAAGGCAGAAATCTCTCAAATCTGGCCTTATCTAACACTCACATCTGCCAACGCTAACTCAGATCTGATCTCCGAACAACACACGTTCTAATAAAAACGACGTCGCTCTTACTTAACCAAACGGCGTAGCATTGGAGTCAAGATCTCACAACAGATCTCGCTAACGCTCCTCAGCTTTGATCACATCTGAAATCATCAAACAGCACCGGCCTACACAGCACCGTTGACCAACGTTGACATCTGTTCACGCCATTTAAACAGATCTCATTCTAGCGCCAAGTCTGAAAACGCAATACGACAGCGTTTCGCTCCCTGCTCACGATAACTCAAGCAAACATGTGAGAGGTAGATCTGAACATCCAGATCTCGCTCAAATATGAAATTTTGAAAAATCACCAAATCCTCAAATCTGGAAACCCGATACTCAGAAACTCAATTAGCTAATTCTAAACCAAATTATGATTAGCCAATAAGTCGAGCTTAGCAAATTGTAGTCCTCACACTTGATATCGGATGTCAATCTCATATCTGCAATGACTTGCAGGTAATGACAAGAATCCGGCGTCTTAGGGAGGGTGAGACCCACTTGAGGCTTGGCAACGGAGCAAGGGTTGTGGCCGAAGCCATCGGAGATGTTTATTTATTTCTTTCTTCAAATTTTAAGTTGTTGTTGAGAAACGTTTTATTTGTTTCTGAATTAATAAAGAACATCCTTTCCGTTTCTATGCTTGATAGTAATGGATATTCTTGTCAATTTGCCAATTTGATTGGCAATATTTACAAGAAAGAATGTTTAATTGGAATTGGGGAACGCGAAAATGATCTATACGTCTTAAAATTGAGAGAAGTTCCAACTCACGATGTGGAAACACACACAACAACGATAAAAAGGAAAAATGATAGTTTGAACCCGGCACAACTTTGGCACGCTAGGCTAGGTCATGTTCCTTAAATAGGATGAACAAGTTGATTAGGAGTGACATGTTTAATATGTCTGATATTAACTCCCAACCAACTTGTGAATCTTGTCTCAAGGGAAAAATGACAAAATTGACCTTCACGGGCAAACCTGTACGTGCTCAAGGCCTATTGGATTTGATCCATACTGATGTGTGTGGCCCACTTAGCATTGTCTAAGTCCGGTCACACCTACGTCATCACATTTACCGATGATCACTCTAGGTATGGGTACTTGTACTTAATGAAGCACAAGTTTGAATCCTTTGAAAGGTTCAAGGAATTCAAGGCTGAAGTAGAAAATCAACTGGGAAAAATCATTAAAACACTTCGATCCGATCGAGATGGAGAATACTTGAGTGCCGAATTTCAAGATTATCTTAAAGAGAATGTGATTCTCTCACAGTGGACCCCTCCAGCCACACCACAGCTCAACGGTGTATCGGAGCATCGTAATTGAACCTTGATGGACATGGTTCAATCTATGATGAGTTTCACTGAACTTCCTGCTTCGTTTTGGGGCTATGCGCTTGAAACGACCGTAATGTTGTTGAACAAGCAGTGGATAAAACTCCATATGAGATATGGATGGGCAAGCCGCCCAAGTACTCATACTTGAGGATTTGGGGATGTCCTGCTTACGTGAAGCAGACAGTGGGAGATAAGCTGGATAATAGATCCATCTTATGCTACTTCATTGGGTATCCAAAGAATTCTATTGGATACTGCTTCTACTATCCCAATGAAATAAAAGTGTTTGTTTCTAGAAATGTCACCTTTCTGTAAAGGGAATTTCTACTTGATAGAAAGGACAAGATAGTAGAACTTGAAGAGGTTCTAGAACCAACTGAAGTACCAAGTGAATCTCCCTCACCTTGATATGGACACACCTAGGAGATCTGAAAGGGTTCCTATGGCTCCTGTTAGATATGGTTTCCTCCTTGAAGATGATCAAAGTGATCAAACTGTTGGATGTGATCCAAGAACCTTCAAGGAGGCAATTTTCGATGCTGATTCTAATTTGTGGCTTGAATCAATGCAATCTCATATTGACTCAATGCATTCAAACCAAGTTTGGACTCTTGTGAATCCTCTCGAAGGAATAGTTCTTATTGGATGTAAATGGATATACAAGAGAAAACTTGGGCCTGATGGTAAGGTACTGACCTACAAGGCGCGACTGATCGCGAAAGGTTACACTCAAAGACAAGGTGTTGACTATGATAAAACTTTTTCACCAGTCGTAATGTTCAAGTCAATTAGAATCCTACTAGCCACAGCCGCATGGTACGACTATCAGATATGGCAAACGGATGTGAAAACTGTGTTTATTAATGAAAACATTAAGGAAGAGATCTATATGACGCATCCTGAGGTTTTCACATCTGTAGAAAGTGAGCATAAAGTATGCAAACTTCAGAGCTCTTCGGTCTCAAACAAGCATCGAGAAGTTGGAACCGAAGATTTTATGAAACAATTAAAAAATTTGGTTTCATCAAGAGTCCCGAGGAGCCATGTGTGTATAATAAGGTAGTTAAAAATGCTGTGACATTCCTTGTACTTTATGTTGATGACATTCTACTCATTGGGAATGATGTAGGAATGCTGCAGTCAACTAAAGTATGGTTGTCTAGTAGATTCTCGATGAAGGACATGAGTGAAGCATCCTATATTCTAGGAATACAGATATATAGAGATAGATCGAAAAAGATGCTCGGACTCACCCAAGAAACCTACATCGATACCATACTTAAGCGGTTCTCTATGGAAGAGTCCAAGAGAGGACACCTGCCTATGGGTCACTCTATCTAAGTGTATGTGTCCGAACACTGATGAGGAGATAGAGAGTATGACATGTGTGCCATATGCCTCGGCACTAGGTAGTGTTATGTATGGTATGATCTCAACTAGACCGGATGTCGCATATGCTCCGAGTGTCACGAGCCGCTACCAAGAAAATCCCGGCCAAATGCATTGGAAGGCCGTGAAAGATATTCTTAAGTACTTACGAAGGACTAAGAATATGTTCATGGTCTATGGTGGTGGTAAACTAAAATTTGAAGGCTACACTGATTCTAGCTTCCAATGCGATGTGGACGATTCAAAGTCGACCTCTGGATTTGTATTCATGCTCAATGGTGGTGCTGTCTCTTGGAAGAGTTCCAAACAAGACACCATCGCGGATTCAACCATTGAGGCTGATTACATCGCAGCATCAGCTACTGCTAAAGAGGCGGTTTGGATAAGGAATTTCGTCCAAGAGTTTGGCGTAATCCCTGAAGGAGTTGGTCCAGTACCGGTGTACTGTGACAACACAGGTGCCATTGCAAGCAAAGAAACCTAGGTCTCACCAAAGATCCAAACAGATACTGAGGAATACCACATAATTTGAGATATTGTGGCTAGAGGTGACATAGCAGTTGAGCGAGTCACCTCTGCAGACAACATTGCTGATCCACTTACGAAGCCCTTGCTAGGGCCATTGTTTGAAAAACATCACGAAGCAATGGGACTGCGTCTGATGAGTAGTTGGCTTTAGGTAAAGTGGGAGATTGTTAGAGTATGCCCAACTAGCCAACTTGTGGCGTGTGGGTTCTTGTTGACTCTATGTAAAACGTGTTGGCGCAACGGCGGATCCGGATCCCGCTCCCGAGGTGCAGCGGAAGAATTTAAAACATGGAGCCCGGGAACGGTCAATACACCTGTATAAAAATAAAAATATTCTTAGAATGTTTAGAATATACCTTTCTGGCGTCTAGGCGCCTGGCTCCGACCAATTACACGGGGAAATTGGCACTTCAACGGTTGAACAGCTACGGCCTCCTAATCCGATCCATGACTGGAATCTCAATTCCTTCGCCGGTCTGCACTAGAAAACCGACGAAAGTTTCACGAACGGAATCTCCTCGCCGAATGGTCGGAATAAATTCCGACGGCGGCGGCGAGGGGAGGAGAGGAAGGGAGAAAATATTAGCTGAATATTTTCTAGTGTGTTTCAAATGAATACCCCAGGGCCCCTATTTATAGATTTTTCATGGGCTCAAACCAAGTTAATGGGCCTGGGTCGGGCCCAGGCCCAGGTGTAAATTGGTTTCAAGTCCATCGTTGTGGCTTCATCATAATCTCGATCGACGATCAGCTCGGACCGATCTACATAGTTTACAAAACTGAGATTGTGATGTGAAAATAATTTTTTGGACCACCTAATCCAAAATAGCAGTTAGGCACCTATAAGCTTCAAGGATAGTCAAACTAGTCCAAGCTTAAAGAAATTGCATTTTCACCATATTTAATTTTAGGAAGTCACACTTCCATCCTTCCTCCTACTATACTCAACAAATTGAGATTAATTTCCGTACGGGAATTGAGAAACCAGTACTTGTGTGACCCTCAATGGTTCAGGGATACAGCTAGCCATGGGCTCACAACATTTGTGACTCCGAACTCGAATTTTCGGACTAACCCATCGGATCATGGTAAAGCGTCTAGCAACATCTCCCCATGATCCCCTAGGTATCACTGATAGTGCCTGCAAGAACCAGTCGATCATGGTTAGCGTAGAGTATGGTCCTTTCAACTCAAATATCCCGATCAGATCAACGACCATTGGTAAATTGAGAGTCGCTAGAGATCCAATAATCATGCATACATCTTGGAGATCAAATAGTGACATCGCATGTGTTACTAGATAAATCCATTTACCCAAAACACATCTGTTACTCTGGCCATAGATTTATCACATTATTATCTCCTCAGATAGCATAGGATATCCACGCACAAGGGCGAGCAGTGAATCCTCGACAACGAAGCATCGACTCTGTTGAGTTAAGCGTCTAAGGGTGAGAACAGTACTGGGATTGGTGACCTCCTGGGAAGTTCTCGTACATCAAGCTGCTGACGTTGCGCCGCTTCATCTGGTTAGCCATGTGGGCTGTAAAATTGTGATGCCAGATCTTAACGGGTAATACTATCTCTATTGGGGATAGGGCCGACGGTAGGGAAAGGGTAAGACTGATCTCTAAGGGAATTGAGACAGCACCAACAGTTAGACACGCACCTCCTCTGACTCATGGGCCTAACATCCCAACCCTAACGCACATAATAGGTGCACTCTGTGCTGCCACATTATAAGGAAATAAAGTTGCACCTTGGCTAACAGTTATTGCTTTTGGCCTAGTGGTAAACGTTTGATCCTAACAGACTCCTACATGCATCGGGACCTCACCCAACCCCACCACCTGATGACCCATATTGAGTCGGTAAACGGGTCAAAGTGAGGCAACTATCATGTAGGGTCTCTGTAACGACCAGAATCTTTTATAGCCACAATTAGGAAGTTATAAGATTTGAGAGATTAAATTAAAATGTTATTTTATTCAACTTTTATTTCGGTTGAGTTCCAGATTTGAGAATGCAATTGCAGGAGTTGTTTGGTTGATCCTTACAAGCCAATTGAATCCTTCTTTTTAAATAAAAATGACTTGGTTTTATAGCATCAAATTCCATTTTGAAATGGAGTAGCACTTTTAAAGGATTTTGACATATTGATTAAACGTGTTTCTTCCTTAGGCATTTTAATTCATATATATAGGATGTTAGCCACACCATGCATCATCATGTTCAACCAAAAACACTTTCCAAAAAGTAAACGGTGCTCTCTGTGAAGAAACCGAGCAAAACCTTTCAAAGCTTTTCAAAGGAGGTGAGCGGTGCGTACGTGATTTTCCAGATTTCATCTGTAATTGTGTTACAGAATACAAGCAAGTAAACTCTGTTTCTTGTTACACTCATGAAAGCATATATTCAGTCTGTTTGCATTTTTGTATGAGATTTTAAAGGTTTGAGAATTTTCTACGGCTGTTCTTCAAGCAAAAGAAAGTTCATGCTCTGTTTTATGATGAAGTACATGTTTATTGTGATTTTGATCCAGAAAGATGTTAGAAAATCTTGATGATGTTCGTCCAGTAGTTTCTTGGGAATTCTAAATATTTTCTTTGAAGTAGCTTACAAGTAGCTTCTTCGATTGATTCCAGGAAATTCTTGAGATCTTTTGATTTCTTCAGACTGAGGTTTTCTTCGTTGATTACATTTGTTCAAATGACTAAGTCTGAATCTGATTCTTAAACCAAGTCTGAGTTTCCTAAAAATAATCAGATTCTAAGTCTGTATTGAGTTTCTAAGTTATTCTAAGTTCAGGTGCGAGTTTTGTTTCAAATCTGAATTTTGTTAACACTACTGTGATTGACCATCGACTATCTGAGTTGACTAAGATTGACCATTGATATCTGAATGACTCTATTTAATTTCGTTGACATCTGAGTTGACCAACAGTCAGAATCTGATTTCCTTATTTTTCGTTGAGACACTTATGAGCGATAAAGATTTCACTTTTCCTTTTCTCAAAATCTATTTGATAGATACAGAAATGACCAATTTGAATTCCTTGTTCATTTCCGCTTCAATTCAAAAGATTAATTCGATTCATTCAAACATATTCGAGTGACTTTATTCGGTTTTCATCTTTGCAAGTATTACAGAGAATCCTCAAAGTGTTCCAGAACATCATCGGAAGTATAAAACCAGTAAACCGTACCAGAATGAAAACAAAAACAGATTTACGAAAGAAAGAAAGAGCAGAAAGAATGTTTTCAGAAATTTTTTATAGAAAAGTTTTATAGATTATGGCTTAAGCAACAGACGGGTCACAGGAGAGGGTGAGGACGCTGGCTGACGAACCAATTGTTAGAGTAGATGCCCACTAGCCAACTTGTGGCGTGTGGGTTTGTAGACTCTTGTATGAAACAGTCTTTATACATGATATTCGCATTCTTTTATATGGCGTTCTTTACTTTCATTGTGTTGTATGATGATTAACAATTGCGTTGAGTAAAGACCTAGAATGCACTATAGTGTATGTTAGATGTGATAGTGGGTATGACGACTATCATGAAACACATCTAATAGTCACTGTGTATTCTTAATTAGTTCCTAGTCAATTGGGCCGTCAAAATGAGGATAAGGCCGCCCGAGCTCGAGACTAGTATCTGCGATGCGAAGTACCATGTTTCATTGGTAAGGAGCATTGTGATGTTCTGAGCATGCAGATAGGTAGTGACCTGGTGATCTATCGAACTACCCTCGTTCGGACTTTCCAAGTGGTTACCATTTGTCGAGTGGATAAGTCCGAGGTCTGCAATTATCAATACAAACTGTTTTTCCGCAAATGTCTTTAGTAGTTAGCGCGCAAATTAGGTACCTGCTGGTCTTCGAAATTGTCTTGTGTTTTGTTTCTTTCAAGTTGTAAGAAATACAGCTTATAACAAATTATCTTTTAGCCTTCTTTTATTTGAAAATTTTTATTTACCCTAATTCTCGTGGCCCCGTTGGGTTCGGGCGTCGGGATAATAGTGTATAAATCTCTGGCCAGAGTACTAGAAGTGTTTTAGGTAAATGTGTTTACCTAGTTACACTCGCGATGTCACTATTCGATCTCCAAGATGTATGCATAGCTGTCGGATCTATAGCAACTCTCGATTTACCAATGGTCGTTGATCTGATCGGGATATATGGATTGAAAGGACCGTACTGTACGCTAACCACGACCAACTGGTTCTTGCAGGCACTATCAGTGATACCTAGGGGATCATGGGGCGATGTTGCTAGACGCTCTTACCATGATCCGATGGGCAAGTCCGGAATTGTGATTCCGAAGCCACAATGGTTGTGGCCCCACGGCTAGCTGTATCCCTGAACCATTGAGGGTAACACAAGTACTGGATTCGAGATTCCCGCACGGAAACTAAGCTCAATGTATTGAGCACTTGAGGAGGATTTTGGGGAGTGCGACTTCCTAAAAGTCAACAGGGGTCAAATCGTGATTTCCCGACGTTGAGGGGCAAAACGGTCATTTTGCACTGGGGTTCTGAAAAATGGTTTTTTCAGATCATAGTATTCAGTTTTGGAAACTGAGTCGATCGGTCCGATCTGATCGGCGATCGGAGTTATGATGAAGTCACGGTGATAGGGATGAACCGAATATTCATACGTTGGACCCGGGCCCGTTGGGCCGATCCAAGTTTATCACTAGTCTATTTAAATAGACTTGGAGGCTTTAATCAAAACACTTGATTACACTTAACCCTAACCCTAAAGCTCACGCCGCCTCCCTCCTCACGTACCTCACGGCCGCCGCCGGTTCCACGCGCCGCCGCCGCCGCCGCCGCCTTGCCACGTCGGAATTTGTTCCGGCCAATTTTTCGAGGAGTTTTCGTCCGTGCCGATCTCGTCAAGCCTTCTAGTGCAGGCTGACGAAGGAGTCTCCCTTCCGATCGTGGACCTGATTGACGTAATCTACCGCCGTCAACCGTGAAGTGCCGGTTTCCTCGTGAAACTGGTCGGAGCCAGGCGCCTAGACGCCAGCAAGGTAACTGACTAAACACCCTATGAATGGTTCATATTGTGTTATTATTGAATTGTATTGAATGTTTTCCGGCCTAATTTTGTTCTTTCGCTGCCTCGCCGGGTGACGGGATCCGGATCCGCCACAGTTCCCCAATAGTGGTATCAGAGCCAAGGCTCGGATCTGATCAATACAATTGTTTCCTGAATTGTATCTAATCTCTATTTTTCAGAACCGAAACGAAACAAAATCGACGTTGCATCGGCCACGGCGCCACCGCGCATGGCGGGGCCTCCTCATCATCGCCGCGCGCATGAACGCGCACGACGCCTGCGCATGGGCCGCGCATGGCGCGCAACACAGTTCCCCAATAGTGGTATCAGAGCCAAGGCTCGGATCTGATCAATACAATTGTTTCCTGAATTGTATCTAATCTCTATTTTTCAGAACCGAAACGAAACAAAATCGACGTTGCATCGGCCACGGCGCCACCGCGCATGGCGGGGCCTCCTCATCATCGCCGCGCGCATGAACGCGCACGACGCCTGCGCATGGGCCGCGCATGGCGCGCAAC
>KV018673.1:53184-64545 GCA_001598015.1 Dorcoceras hygrometricum
GTCATCTATTAAGACAATCACAAAACGATCGATATACTCACTGAAGACGCGATTCATCAAATCCATGAAGACAGCAGGAGCATTCGTCAATCCAAATGGCATCATCAGAAACTCATAATGCCCATATCTAGTCCTGAAAGCCGTCTTCGCAACATCAGCGTCCCTGATCCGCAACTGATGATAACCAGACCGCAGATTACACCAGAATGTCATCTATGAAGACAATCACAAAACGATCGATATACTCACTGAAGACACGATTCATCAAATCCATGAAGACAGCAGGAGCATTCGTCAATCCAAATGGCATCATCAGAAACTCATAATGCCCATATCTAGTCCTGAAAGCCGTCTTCGCAACATCAGCGTCCCTGATCCGCAACTGATGATAACCAGACCGCAGATCAATCTTGGAGTATACAGCAGATCCCTGCAACTGGTCAAACAAGTCATCAATCCCCGACAACGGATACTTGTTCTTAATCGTCGCTTTGTTCAACTACCGAAAATCCACACACATCCTCATAGATCCATCCTTCTTTTTCACGAAAAGATCGGAGCTCCCCAAGGGCGACATACTCTGTCTAATGAAGCCCTTCTCTAACAGATCATGCAACTGCTATTTGAGTTCCTTCAACTCAGCTGGCGCCAACCGATACGGAGCTCTAGAAATCGGGGCTGTCCCTGGCACCAACTCTATACCGAATTCAATCTCTCGTATTGGAGGGAATCTAGGAATCTCATCCGGAAACACGTCAAGAAACCCTCGAGCAATCGGAACATCGCTCAACTCTACTCACGATACTCGGGAAACATCCAAGGCATAGATCATAAACCCTGAATTCTCTAGTGACAATAAACTAAACATCTCCATGGCAGACATAAAAGGAATCTTAGGTCGCGAATCAGCACCATAGAAATCCCATTTCTCTCCAAATTCAGGCCTAAATCTCACTACACCATGAAAACAATCCACTGTCGCTCTATATCTGGACAACACGTCCATTCCCAAGATACAATCAAAATCTCTAATCTCAACGATAATCAAATTAGTCACTAGCACATGCTCATCAAACCTAAGAACACAATCCAACACCACCTCATGGGAAAACAAACTCACGCCAGCAGGGGTAGATACAGAGACAACATCAGACAGTGAGGAACTCAACCCACACCCATACACAAACAACTCAGAAATAAAGGAGTGTGATGCTCCAGTATCAAACAAAACTCGTGCAGGAAAATCAAAGATAGCACAAGTACCTGTAATAATCCTCTCAGGCATATCAGCAGCTTGCTCACTCGTCAAGGTGTTCACCTGAGCCTGCTGTGGTCCCATAAACTAAGGTCTCAAAGGTCCACCAAACCTAGACGGTTCATGGGGTTGGAATCCAGAACGTTTTACTGAGCAAAAGGTTGCGGTCTCTGCAAAGAACCACCAGCTGAACCTTGCTGCGACTGACTCACTAACTGCCTCCAGCCGGACACACTCGAGCAAAATGTCCAGGCTGCCCACAGTTATGGCAAAGGCCCTCAACTCCACGACACTGTGAAGTCATATGAAGACCTCCACCCTGTCCACAAGTCACTCCTCCTCCGGAGCCACTACCACCAGAACTCACTGAACCAGAAGAACTCGAGTTCGAACGCTTCTTAAACTGTTTCCCTCGAGGCTTGAACCTCTGACGATTCTACTGTTTCGGCACTTGAGGAGATTGGAAAGAAGGCATCACTTCTGGCACAGGTTGGAAACTACGTCCAGCTATCGGCTGAACCTGATTCTGCACCTCCATAAGACTCTCCTCGATGTCCACTGCTCTATCCACCGCCTCAGCATACGTCGCAGGGTAACCAGCTAACACCATCCGGAACAACTCGGGCCCCAACCCTCTCAAAAACTTGTTCCTCTTCGTCCTCTCCTGGTTCGCAACATGGGGAACATACGACAACAGCGAAGAAAACTGCCTGGCATACTCGGCCACCCTCAAGTTCCCTTGCTTCAGATTGTCGAACTCCCGCTCACGGTTGTTATAGAAAGACTCAGGGGTATACTCCTGTCGAAAAGCTGCACAGAAGCTCTCCCAATAAATCACAACTCCAGTCTCTCTCATGACACGAGAAGTACCCTTCCACCAGCGTTGCGCATGCTGTCTCAACTGCAACACTGCTAACTTGTCTCCTCTCTTGCGAGTACTCCACTGCGTCAAACAACTCTCCATGTTCTCAAGCCAGCCTTCTGCCAACAGACCAGCCTCGACACCAGTAAACGTCTGGGGATTCATCCTCTGGAACCTAGCCAACACTAGCTCCATCTCTCCAATCTGTCGGGTCACATCATCCACCTCTACCTCAGCCTGTCTAGCTCGGCGACGCAAAGGGATACCCTACTGCTCAACATCCTCATCACTGCCCGAGGCTTTAGACTCCCCGTCTATCTGCCTAGAAATCCTACTCCTACCTCTCCTCGGCGGCATCTGCCAAAACTCAGTGGTAAGAAAACAAGCAGATAAATCACAGAGGCAGATAATCCAATCACACAATCACAGAGTCAGTCAAAATCAAAACTCAAACTCTATGCCTAGACTCAAGTTTGATAAAAAAGAAACGAGCTTATCCCAGTTTAAGCTCTGATACCAAAAATGTCAGACCCAGTGCGCTAATACATCAATTAGTCACAAATATGCGGAAGCATCATAAAATATGGGCTAAAAATTTTTCAGTAATGGGCCTGATCCAATATCATTCAAAATACATTCGTACTTAAAATAAGATTTTAATTCAAAACTCAAACAAAAACAGTCAATAACACAACAACTGATCCCCAACATAAATAAAGGCACATGACATCCCCTGGCTCAATATAAATATCAATACAACTGGGACTCAAATCAAAAATGGGATCGACCAGCTGAAGCTCCACTCTGTCCAGCCTGGTTACCTGAAGAACCTGCCAAAGACAATACAGACCAAGGCAGCCCAAAACAGAGAAAATAAACGAGGTCAAACCTCAGTATGAAGAGCACAATAGAAGCATCTATCATATCAGACAATGCAATATCTCAATCGTGCAATGCATGAAAAGGGCTACCAAGAATCATCGGTAGGCAAACATATAGCACAACGACTCAGCTGTGCAGATCTCATCAATCATCATCATCTTGTGATCTTCAGGTGTGACGACTCAGTCGACCATCACAAGGTATTGAGGTATTCAGGCGCAACGACTCAGTTGGCCACCACATCAAAACAACGTTGGACCTTTCAGGCACGACGACTCAGCCGGCCGATCACAACGTATAAAGGAATTCAGCTCTCAAAGAAATGAGGCTCAATATGTATGAGTGAATGCACAGCAGACTCATGCTTAATCAATGTAAAAAACCACACGCACATAACACAGATATGAGCACCAATTTCATACAGCAATCAATACAATTCACAATAGCTAATACACGAAGGAAATATCCCAAAGCTGATAACAAAGCTGCTAAAATCTAGCTCAATTCGTACCTCAAATCAGCTTCTACCTCAACAGATCTCACCACAACAAGGGAGCAGCAACCAACTCAAGTTTACTTTCCAAGCAGCTTCACGGCGAACTCAACAGAAGCCACTACCAGCTAAAATCTGTTAAGATATCTCAATATCAACTCCAATCTGAACTCAAACAGCTTAATTCTAAAGCCCAGTAACTTAACTCAGTTACCTAACTCCAACAGAGCACTACTCAACTCTCATATGAAGCTTAAATCTGTAAATAATCACTTACCCAAAGCTGTTAAAGAACAGAAGAACTACCGGTCCACAACCGCGAAGACCTACGAACACCGCAACAACTTCGCGTTCCTCAAATCCGGCGACTCCAGTCTCCAAACTGGTATCAACCGAAAGCCCTAGAGAAGACGAGCTCAGCGCTACCAATCTTGCTCCAAACGGCGGCATAAAACGACAAAAATCGACGAAAATAGGGTTCGGGTGAATAGTATCAATCGATGGTTATCGGGAATGAAGATAGGGAGTATAAGGTTCGAATGACCCCTAAGTGTTGATCAGCACTTACATTTAAATCCCCAATCAAAACTACAGCAGAAGTCAATTCATCGACAAGTTCAGATCTCATTGCCAAGCAGAAGTCTCTCAAATCTGGCCTCAGCTATCGCTCACATCTGCCAACGCTAACTCAGATCTGATCTCCAAACAAACACGCGTTTCTGATACCAAAACGACGTCGCTCTTACTTATCAAAACGACATAGCATTCTCTTGTAACGCTATGTCTAACTAGCACCCCAAACGACAGCGTTTCACTCCATACTCGCGACAATTCAAGCAAACACGCGAGGGATAGATCTGAACATCCAAATCCCGCTCAAAACTGAAATTCTGAAAAATCACCAAGTTTCAAATCTGAAAACCCGATACTCAGAAGCTCAATTAGCTAGTTCTAAACCAAATCTGATTAGCTAATAAATCATTCTTAGCAAATTATAGTCCTCACAGCTGTACCCAAATCTGAGAATAGGCCGCCATGTCCAACCTGTAAGAAGAATCACACGGGCCAATGTCGTTTTGGACAGAATGTGTGTTATGCTTGTGGCCAGCCAGGCCACATATCCAAGTATTGCTCCCAGAACAAGCAACTCATCACCAGCATAGCATATGTGATGACAGCAGAACAAGCTCCTACAGATACGACGGTTGTGACTGGTAAGATCGTTGTTCTAGTATGTCTACGTTAGCATTATTAGATTCTGGTGCAACTCATTCCTTTGTATCAGATAAATTTGTTAAGAATTTACCAGTTAAACCAGAAGTAGTGGAAGTAGGATGTACTATCCAGAATCCTTCGGGAGAAAGTATAGTAACCAATCGCATTATTCGAAACATAGAACTTAAGTTACTAGGGAATATTGTCTATGCAGATTTGAAACGTCCCTCTAACTACAACTGCTAAACCAAACATTTTAAAAGGATTTCTAATGCGGAAAAAGACTGGATAAAATATTTTTTTTTAAAAACAACTAATAACTCCAACTCACACATGACTTTAAAATAAAGCGTAACAACTAGACCAATAAATATAAATGAATACTCGAAACTCCTAACAAAATAAATGTTTTAAAATCTGCGCAGTAATTTAAAATCATGCTAGGTCATCAAACTCTGTCCAACTAAATAAAACAACTTAAAAACAATGTATCTCGCCGATCAAAACATCACTGTCAAACTCAAGAGGAAAAACGCAGGTCGTTGGGTAAGTGCCAAGCTCGACTGCAGCCCGCTCAGGAATCCTGCCCCTCGATCTCGATCTCGGCCTCATCTGCATCCAACAAGCATAGTGAGTCTAAAGACTCAACAAGTACAAAACTCAGGAATAACGAATAATAAATAATACATGCACATGCAAATAAAATATTCCTACTTAAAATAATTTCTTTTCTGAAATTTAAAAGCATAAACATATAAATCCTCAATAACGTTAAAACATTTGCATGCATAAAATAAATTTGCTAAAACATTTTTTCTCGTGAATTCCGTTCCTCGACTGTGGTCCCTCAACCTCAAGTCGCTTGATCAAGCTAATAAACACTAGTACTAGGTTGGAAAGGCACTACAGTACTTATCTGAAGCCCAGACCCGTCTGTTGGAAAGGCACCCCAGTACTTATCTGGAGCCCAGACCCGTCTACTTGATATGGCAAGAGGAACGTCTCCCGATCCCATATCCGTTATAGAAAAATCACAATCAAGTCCCATCATTCAAAATTTTATTTTCCTCATTCATGCCTCAAAATAATTCCTCAAAATTCCTCAAAAAGATTTATTTCCTTAAATCATAACCTTCTGCTCATAAAACATTTTATAAAAGTCAAAAATGGCATAAAATAGTCAAACATGCTGAATTTATAATTTTTAGAGATTTTATACCATAAATAAATTCCGAAAATTCCATAAATCACAAAAATGCTAAAAATGCTTAAAATCAACTGCAATCAAGATTAAAATATCAAATAAAACAATTCACAAATTTTTGCAGCCCCTAAGACCCGAAACTTCAATTTTTCCGAAAATGACCCGTGGAGACTCACTTTGAGCGACAAAACGGTAAAAATCATTAAAAATACATTTCTTAACCAAATCGACATCTGTTTCGACCCATGTGACCCTAACTCGACTTACTTGACTCTGGAACAAAGAAATCTCAAAAATAGTTACGGACGTGACCAACCCGATGTCTGCAACCACGCTGGTCGCCCACAGGGGGCAAACCAGCCTAGGTGCTGTCAATTCCTCTAAACCGACCACTTCTTTCGACCAAAGGGCACGATCAGACACTAAACCAGACCCCAAAAGACCCCTGGACCTTCTCATAACCCTCTTGGACTCAACCCTTGGCCACAAACGAACCATGCTCAACTCAAACCCTAACTACACACCCTCAATGAAACCTCAACGACGCAACAGCCCCTTCACGCAGCCCCTCATCTACCAAGGCCTCAAGGGCTCAGCCTGCTCTATCCAGGGGCCGTTCCCAGCCACACCTAGACCGTGCACGCTCACCCGAAGCCAAAGGAACCGAGGAGAAGCCGTGACTCTCCATCCATGACCGATCTCCCACCCTCACGACTCCACTCCTTCCCACACGTCTAGATCTATGCCTTGGCTGCCAATTTTCATGAAAATTTTATGTTAACATACAAATCAAGCATCATATTCTGAATTTAAAACATCAAATCCTTTAGATCTACACACACAATTAATATTTCTTGAAAGATGCATCAAGGATGCTTTGTACTTGCCTTAAACTTTGAAAAACTTACAACCAAGATGATGCTTGTTGGGAGGAGGATGGAGGAGCACCACTAGAACACACCAAAGGGGGGTGTTTGAAGTTTCAAAAGTTGTACGGATCCTTGAGGAGACAAAAAGTGAGCACAAGGGAGGGGAGGGGCGGCGGCTCAAGCTTGTAGGTTTATGATTGTGTTTTTTTTTTTTTTTAGCAATAGGAGGGCCAAAATCTGATGGTAAAAATGAGGGGAAGGGTTGAGGGAGTGTTAAAGTTGCTAAACACAACTTAAAGAAGTGCTAAAATATTTAAATCCCCTTCCTACCTTGTAACTTTGGAAAATTAGGGTTAAAATAGGTGCAATGTGTAAACTTGTATTTTTTGTAGCAAAAGTGCTAATCATCTAAAAGAATGAAATTCTCAATCCTTCATGGTTTGCAAAAATTTAAAAGTATTTCTAAAAACGAAATTCCTCTCCAATGATCACCTTCCAAAAATAGAAAGCTTCTAGGCATGGGGCATGACTTCGAGAATGAATTTAAAAAAAATAAGAATCGTCCGCGTCTCGGTGTCCTCGTCAACTCCTTTCCAACCTCGCATCATCTAAATCAAAATCTCAAAAAGAACTCGACGTCGGAATTAAATAAATCAAATAGCATAACCTATGCGGATAAATAAATAAAATAGTAAGGCATGCGATTTAGGTAGGAAAATTCCTAGGCGTTACAAGATTTGTAGTATTACCGATGCTTGAGTTTGATTTAATCTTGGGAGTAGATTGGTTAACTAAGTATGGAATCGTTATAGATTTTAAACAGAGAACGGTTAAGATTAAAATACCCAGTGGAATTTCATTTTTGTTCAAGGCTGACAGATTTGACCATACTCCTAAGATAATATCAGCTTTGAAAGCCCAACGGTGTTTAAGAAACGGATGTCAGGGAATTTTAGGAAGTGCTTTATTGATAGAACAAGATAAGAAAATCAAATTAGAGGACGTAGAAGTAGTGAACGAATTTCTAGACGTCTTTCCAGAAGATATCTCAGGTCTGCCCCCAGATCGTGAGTTAGAATTTACTATCGATTTAGTACCAGAAGCTGCTCCAGTTTCCAAGCCTCCTTATAGACTTGCCCCTAAGGAAATGAAAGAGTTAAAATAACAGGTCCAAGATTTATTGGATAAAGGTTTCATTACACCCAGTACTTCATCGTGGGGAACTCCAGTGTTATTTGTGAAGAAGAAAGACGGAAGCATGCGTCTGTGTATATATTATAGAGAATTGAATAAGTTAACAGTAAGAAATAAGTATCCCCTTCCTAGGATAGATGACTTATTCGATCAACTACGAGGAGCTGCTGTGTTTTCGAAGATCGACCTCAGATCTGGATATCATCAGCTACGAGTTAAAGACACAGACGTGTACAAGACTGCCTTTAGAACAAGATATGGCCATTATGAGTTTTTAGTGATGCCATTTGGGTTAACTAATGCGCCATCTGTATTTATGGATTTGATGAATAGGGTATTTCAACTTTTTCTAGCCATATTCGTTATTGTGTTTATAGACGACATTCTTATTTACTCTAAAAGCATATTTGAGCACGCAGAACATCTTAGAGTAATTTTGTAGATTTTGGGAACTAAGCAATTGTTTGCTAAGTTTAGTAAATGCAGTTTGGATCAAAAATGTTGTATTTCTTGGACATATTATTTCTCAGAATGGGATAGAAGTATATCCTTCTAAAGTAGAAGCTGTTCGAGAATGGCCTGTACCTAAGAGTGTAACAGAGGTTCATAGTTTCTTAGGATTAGCAGGTTATTATCGAAGATTTATAGAGGGATTCTCTAAGATAGTTGTCCCTTTAACGTCGTTGACCAAGAAAAATGCTAAGTATGATTGGACCCAAGAATGCCAGTCCAGTTTTGAGAAATTAAAGTTGACATTAATAGAAGCCCCTGTTTTGACATTACCATCAGGGAAAGAAAATTTTGTAATTTTTACAGATGCGTCGAAGACAGGATTAGGAGCTGTTTTGATGCAAGATAAGAAGGTGATTGCTTATGCTTCTAGACAGCTGAAGATTCATGAGAAGAATTACCCTATGCATGATTTAGAATTAGCAGCGGTGGTTTTTGCATTAAAGAGTTGGAGACACTATCTTTATGGAGAGACATGCAAAATCTTCACCGATCATAAGAGCCTTAAGTATTTCTTTACCCAGAAAGAGCTTAACATGAGAAAAATAAGATGGCTCGAACTGGTTAAAGATTATGATTGTGTGATTAGCTATCACCCAGAAAAAGCCAACGTAGTAGCAGATACGTTAAGCGGATGAAGCGTGGGTTTAGCTCATATCTCAGTTCAGATTTATTTAGCAAGAGAGATCAACAGATTTGAACTGGGAATAGTTACGAAGGAGAATGCTGCTAAGCTATCAGTTCTTACGATCCAGTCTACTTTGAAAGATCGGATTAGAGATGGTCAAGGAAGGGATGATCAAAATTCAGAAGTGGAATGATTGTGTGATTAGCTATCACCCAGAAAAAGCCAACGTAGTAGCAGATACGTTAAGCGGATGAAGCGTGGGTTTAGCTCATATCTCAGTTCAGATTTATTTAGCAAGAGAGATCAACAGATTTGAACTGGGAATAGTTACGAAGGAGAATGCTGCTAAGCTATCAGTTCTTACGATCCAGTCTACTTTGAAAGATCGGATTAGAGATGGTCAAGGAAGGGATGATCAAATTCAGAAGTGGAAGAAACAGGATGAAGACAGAGGATGAAATCTTTATACAACAGAAGAGGGAATTGTAAGATACCAGAATAGGTTGTGGGTACCGCGCACAGATGATTTACGCAAAGAGATTATGAATGAAGCCCATAACACACCGTATTCAATTCACCCGGGAGGAACAAAGATGTATAAATATTTGCAACATCTGTTTTGGTGGCCAGGGATGAAACGAGATATCTCCAGTTTCGTTTCCAAATGTTTAACATGCCAGCAAGTTAAAGCAGAGCATCAGACACCAGCTACGATGTTAAAGCCTCTCCCTATACCAGTATGGAAGTGGGATAACATAGCGATGGATTTCGTTGTAGGATTACCCAGGACACTTCATGGATTTAATGCTATATGGGTTGCATTGATAGATTAACCAATTCAGCGCACTTTTTACCTGTTAAGACGACGTACGATCTAAATTATTCTTAATTGTATGTTAAGGAAATAGTAAGACTCCATGGAATTCCAAGTTCTATAGTATCAGATCGAGATCCCAGATTTACCTCGATGTTTTGGAAAAGTCTACATAGAGCCATGGGAACTAAGTTAACCTTTAGCACAGCGTTCCATCCACAGACAGATGGACAATCAGAAAGAGTTATTCAAACCCTGGAGGATTTGCTTCGTGCTTGTGTTCTCGACTATGCAGATAGCTGGGATTCTAAATTTTCCTTAGTTGAGTTCACCTATAACAATAGTTATCAAGCTTCGATAGAAATGGCTCCATACGAAGATCTGTATGGCAGGAAATATAGATCACCGATACATTGGGATGATGTAGGTGAAAGATCAGAGATAGGACCAGATATTATAGAACAGACTGCAGAAGCCATCAAAAGAATTTGGGATCGTACGAAGAGGGCACAGAGTAGACAAAAGAGCTATGCAGATAGCCATCGTCGAGATCTAAATTTCGAAATAGGAGATCATGTATTTTTGAAGATAGCACTACAAAAAGGAAAGCTGAGTTCCCAGATTTATTAGACCATTTCAGATTCTGGATGAATCGAAACTTTAGCTTATCTATCAGGCCTCGTGCTTTAAACAGACAACACATGCGGAAGCTATCAAAAAGTGGGTAAAATTTTCGCTTTTAGGCCCGACGGTTTTAAACATATAATTTAAAATAAAACAATACTTAAAATAAGTTTCCCAATTCATAAAACAACCAACAATAAAGCATACATAATTCAAAAATGTATCAGACTCCCCTACGGGTACAACAACAAAGCGCAGGGCATCCCCCTGGCTAACTGATACATATATATAAGTAAGATATATGCAACTGGGACACGCTAGCCACCTCCTGGGGCACCACCAGCTGGGTTAAAACCACGACCAGCTGTAGAACCTGGGTTTCCTGAAAACAACGCAACAAAGAAACAAACCAAGCCCCGGAGGGACATGGGGTCAAACCCCAGTACGGAGAGCAACAATACAACAGCAATAAATAGCAAGGAATAAAATGCAGATGCTATGCATGAGACGCCGAATAACAACGGAAGGCTCGACCCTTGAGGGAGCTAAGGAACTCAAACATAGCTCCAAGAATCATCAACAACATACAGTGGCCACGGGGTGTGTTCACAGTGTGGTAGTGAGCCACTCGCCATGACACTACACCCACTTACCAGATGCATCAAACAACTCAACCTGCTGTTGCCTCGCCCATGAACTGTGGTAGTTAACCACTCGGCGCATGGTGGCTACGATCCCAGCAGGGAGATGAGAGTGTGGTATTGCCACTCGCCCTCACATCCTGGTAAGAAAAATAACAACAATACAACAA
>KV018673.1:72446-105956 GCA_001598015.1 Dorcoceras hygrometricum
TTTTAGTGCTACCTTCCGAGGAGGAAGAAGGGGAGACGTAGGATATTGATATCCGAACTTCCAGAAACAAACTCTTGACTCAATCTTTTACATACAGCATTTATTTACTGTTGCGCATTGTTCATTGTTCACAAACCAATCAGCCTTATTCCGCACATATTTTGTTGTCTGAGAAGTTTGCATAAAACTGAGATCCAAACATTTTAAAAGAGTTTTGAAATAGAAAAATTGAAGGAGTTCATTCAACCCCCTCCTTCTGAACTCCTATTTGCTCAGTGATCCTATTCACTACAAACAGCAGACGCAAGGACCAACTGCTGATTCTCAATTAACGCTAAAACAATCGCAAAACAAACCAACGGCTGGTCTCAAAACGGCGTCGCGCCAACTTACTCAAACAACGTCGCACAGGATACTATACCAGCAGCTGGGTATCCAGTCGCAAGAACAAAACAATGCAACGCTTCTCTCTCTGCTGGTTCCAGTCGCAACCTCAAAACGCAGCGTTGCAACTAACTCAAACGACGTCGCTCCACTGACGTCATCAAATCTGATAGCAGCACTCGCTAATTACCAGCAGCAAGCTACAGTAACCAAAATCACTCGCAGCTGGACTCCCAGTCGCAACAACGAAACGACTACGTTTCCTCTTCGAGCTACAGTAATGTTGACCCGCGTTGACATCTGCTTCTGCTGAACAACCAGCAGACATACGCACGCAATTCCACCAGCTGATACCAGACGCAACATCCAAACGACGTCGCGCCAACTAAACTAAACACAGTCGTTTTTCCCTCGCTACACGAAAACACTAAAGCACCTGCTGATCACAACACGCGCAACCAGACTTCACGCAAACGACGGCGTTTCAGGAATCTCGCGCTGAAACACGCTTCTGCTGGATTCATCACCGACCAGCTGCTAGCTCACAAAACCAGCTGATACTCAAAAATCTCAAAAACACGAAAACTTCCAGAATTGCTCAAAATGCTATTTCAGACCCGAAAATGTAAACCAAACTCTCAAACAGAGATTCGACCAGCAGAAAACTCCCAAAAACCGATACAATCAACAAATAAATCTTAATACAAATCCAGGTCTCACATTATCGATTAGCATTACCTCCAGAATTTTCAGCAGTGCATAATGTGTTCCACGTATCAGCTTTGAGGAAATACATTATGAATCATTCGCATGTGCTTAGATATAAGCCTATCCAGCTATCGTCAGATCTGACTTACGAAGAAATTCCAGAGAAGATTTTGGCAAGAGAGAATCGTAATTTAAGGAATAGAACTATCCATATGACCAAGATTCAGTGGGCAAACCACTCAGAGAGAGAAGCCACGTGGGAAGTCGAATCTGATATGCAAATTAGCTACCCAGATTTGTTTAAGTAAGTAATTTTGGGGACGAAATTATTTTAAGGAGGGTAGATTGTAACGACCAGAATCTTTTATAGCCACAATTAGGAAGTTATAAGATTTGAGAGATTAAATTGAAATGCTAGTTTATTCAACTTTTATTTCGGTTGAGTTCCAGATTTTAGAATGCAATTACAGGAGTTGTTTGGTTTATCCTTAGAAGCCAATTTAATCCTTCTTTTAAATAAAAATGACTCGGTCTTATAGCATCAAATTCCATTTTGAAATGAAGTAGCACTTTTAAAGGATTTTAACATATTAATTAAACGTGTTTCTTCCTTAGGCATTTTAATTCATATATATAGGATGTTAGCCACACCATGCATCATCATTTTCAACCAAAAACACTTTCCAAAAAGTAAACGGTGCTCTCTGTGAAGAAGCCGAGCAAAATATTTCAAAGCTTTTCAAAGGAGGTGAGCGGTGCGTACGTGATTTGCCAGATTTCATCTGTAATTGTGTTACAGAATACAGGAAAGTAAACTCTGTTTCTTGCTACACTCATGAAATCATATATTCAGTTCTGTTTGCATGTTTTTATGAGATTTTAAAGGTTTGAGAATTTGCTACGGCTGTTCTTCAAGCAAAAGAAATTTCATGCTCTGTTTTATGATAAAGTACATGTTTATTGTGATTTTGATCCAGAAAGATAAAATCTTGATGATGTTCGTCCAGTAGTTTCTTGAGAATTCTAAAGATTTTCTTTGAAGTAGCTTACAAGTAGCTTATTCGATTGATTCCAGGAAATTTTTGAGATCTTTTGATTTCTTCAGACTGAGGTTTTCTTCGTTGATTACATTTGTTCAAATGACTAAGTCTGAAATCTGATTCTTAAACCAAGTCTGAGTTTCCTAAAATAATCAGATTCTATGTCCGTATTCAGTTTCTAAGTTATTCTAAGTTCAGGTGCGAGTTTTGTTTCAAATCTGAATTTTGTTAACACTACTGTGATTGACCATCGATATCTGAGTTGACTACGATTGACCATTGATATCTGAATGACTCTATTTAATTTCGTTTACATCTGAGTTGACCAACAGTCAGAATCTGATTTCCTTCTTTTTCGTTGAGACACTTATGAGCGATACAGATTTCACTTTTCCTTTTCTCAAAATCGATTTGATAGATACAGAAATGACCGATTTGAATTCCTTGTTCATTTCCGCTACAATTCAAAAGATTAATTCGATTCATTCGAACATATTCGAGTGACTTTATTCGGTTTTCATCTTCGCAAGTATTACAGAATCCTCAAAGTGTTCCAGAACATCATCGGAAGTATAAAACCAGTAAACCATACCAGAATGAAAACAAAAATAGATTTTCGAAAGAAATAAAGAGCAGAAATAATGTTTTCAGAAATGTTTTACAGAAAAATTTTATAGATTATGGCTTAAGCAACAGACGGCTCACAGGAGAGGGTGAGGACGCTGGCTGACGAACCAATGTGCCCCTTTCAACTACGGAAGGGACTAAGATATGGTCGACGGATTGTATACCCTTTATATGTGATAGATGGGTTTTGTACCCAGCTCTCTGACTCAGATACAGAGTTTGATCAAACGACAGACCTGATGTACAGGTGTAATAATTACCATAAAGAAAGAATAGAGCTCAGTGTGATTTAATCACCAAGTTTAAAGAAAATGATTTCAGAACGTATATGTATTCTTTCAGTTCATCAGATTTCACAGTTCATGTTATATAGCTTATTGATTTATTTATTCTTAAGCTATTCAGATTCAGATTCCAATATATTAACAGATATCGGTTGCATGTGTTATATGTTTTCGATATTCTAGATTTTGCCTGCTGAGCCTTTAGGCTCATTAAGTTTTTATTGAGTGCAGATATCGAGAAATAGGAGCTGGATGGCGATGAGTTGAATGGAAAGATGTGTTTATCGTGGACATCTGTTTCCGCTATTGTTATTATTCAGTTTCATATTTTGATATACAAAACTTTAGTTATAGTTTTGTATTATGACAGATTTCGAGTTATTTCATTTTGTTGTTGCTTAATGAGTTATACAGTTTCGTTATCTCAATACCAGATCTGTTTTAGTTCCGCGCCTTCTATTAATTCAGATCCGTTTTCCAGATATTGCGTATGGTTTGCGTTTAATTGCATTTACCCAGAAATTAGTAGCGAATTTTTATTGTAAACAAGATCGAAATTTGTGCCTTTCAATTTAAACCCCAAAACTCTCAATTTAGCTGAAGTAAAGTCTAGTCGTTACAGTTGGTATCAGAGCATGGTCCTTGAGATAAACACATTTCCAGTCTGAACAGCTCTCGCTAGCCACTTCTATTTCTAAGTTTTATTTCATGTTCTAGCATAAAAGTAATCTCTCCTAATATAATTGTGGTGGATTTGGGCTACCCATACAGTTATGACAGGACGAGGTAGAGGAAGAAGAGGTACCATGGAAGGGGACAGTGAATCAGAGAGTACCAACCCTGTTTTAGCTAGCATGGCTCAGTTATTAGAATGACTAGTTGACCAAACCAATCCAGGGAATGGTCAATCATCAGGAAGAATGATTAGTCAAGAAGACCCTCAAGAGAGGTTCAGGAGACAACGACCTCATGAGTTTGTTGGTTCTACTGATCCGCTTATAGCTAAAATCTGGATCAAGTCCATGGAAGTGATATTCGAATATCTGCATCTAACAGAACTTGAAAGACCTCGGTGTGCGATTTATATGTTGAGGGGAGATGCCATGATATGGTGGGAAGGAGCCAAGCTAACAGTAGACTTGGAGATGCTCTTACCATTTGTCGAGTGGATTAAGTACGAGGTATTGGTTGTACAGATTAGCCCTCATTACTGGAAATGTCATTGAGACTCTACATGATAGGTGCCTCACTTTGACCCGTTTACCGACTCAGTTGGGGTCATCAGGTGGTAGGGTTGGGTGAGGTCCCGATGCATGTAGGAGTCGATGCTTCGTTGTCGAGGATTCACCGCTCGCCCTTGTGCCTGGATATCCTATGCTGTCTGAGGAGATAATAGTGTGATAAATCTCTGGCTAGAGTACTAGATGTGTTTTGGGTAAATGGATTTACCTAGTAACACATGCGATGTCACGATTTGATCTCCAAGATATATGCATGGTTATTGGATCTCTAGCGACTCTCGATTTACCAATGGTCTTTGATCTGATCGAGATATTTGTGTTGAAAGGACCATACTGTACGCTAACCATGACCGACTGGTTCTTGCAGGAACTATCAGTGATACCTAGGGGATCATGGGCCGATGTTGCTAGACGTTTTACCATGATCCGATGGGTTAGTCCGAAATATGGTTTCGGAGTCACAAATATTGTGAGTCCACGGCTAGCTGTATCCCTGAACCATTGAGGGTCACACAGGTACTGGTTTCTCAATTCCCGTATGGAAATTAATCTCAATTTATCGAGTATAGTAGGAGGAAGGATGAAAGTGTGACTTCCTAAAATTAAATAGGGTGGAAATGCAATTTCCTCAAGCTTGGACTAGTATGACTATCCTTAAAACTTATAGGGGCCTAACTGCTATTTTGGATTAGGTGGTCCGGAAAATTGTTTTCACATCATAATGCTCAGTTTTGTAAACTATGTAGATCGGTTCGATCTGATCGTTGATCGGGCCTGGGGTATTCATTTAAAACACACCAAAAGCTATTCAGCAAATTCTTTCTCCCTTCCTCTCCTCCCCTCGTCGTCGTCACCGTCGCCGCCCGTCGTCGCTCGCCGGAATTTATTCCGACCATACCGGCGAGGAGATTCCGTCCGTGAAACTTTCATAGGTTTTCTAGTGCAAACCGGCGAAGGAATTGAGATTCCAGTCGTGGACCGGATTAGGAGGCCGTAGCTGTTCAATCGTTGAAGTGCCAATTTCCCTGTGGAATTGGTCGGAGCCAGGCGCCTAGACGCCAGCAAGGTATATTCTAAACATTCTATGAGTGTTTTTAATTATTATATAGGTGTATTGACCATTCCCGGGCTCCAATTTTTAATTCTTCCGCTGCGCCCCGGGAACGGGTTCCGGATCCGCCGCTGCGCCAACACCAGCAACCAGCTCAGGTCTCCTGCCTTAAAACCTCATTGCGGAAGCTTAACAGAAGCTGCCTAGAAGTTCAAATCTGTACAAGTTATCTAGCAATCAGCTCTTATGTCAGATCAATAAGCCTACTGTCTACGGTCAAGAAACCCAGACCAGCCACAACTACCCAACGCAGGCTCAACAGCACTAAAGAAGCTTAGAAAGAGAGGAATCACTTACTCAAAAACTCAAATCTGAACGAAGGAACTATCTGCCCCAATTCGCGAAAATGTCGAACTCTGCAACAAATTCGCAACCTCTCTACACGTCGACCTAAAGCTCCAAACGGATATCAATCGAAAGCTCTAAGAGATGCGAACCCAGCGCCACCATCCTTGCTCCAAACGACGGCGTAAATCGATGGCAAATCGGAGAAATATGGTTCGTGTTAGGATCAAGCGCTTACCACTAGGCCAAAAGCTATAGCTGTTAGCCAAGGTGCAACTTTATTTCCTTATAATATGGCAGCGCAGAGTGCACCTATTATGTGCGTTAGGGTTGGACTGTTAGGCCCATGAATCAGGGGAGGTGCGTGTCTAACCGCTGGTGCTGTCTCAATTCCCTTAGAGATCAGTCTTACCCTTCCCCTACCGCCGGCCCTATCCCCAGCAGAGATAGTATTACCCGTTAAGATCTGGCATCACACTTTTATAGCACACATGGCCAACCAGATCAAGCGGCGTAACGTCAGCAGCTTGACGTACGAGATATTCCCAGGAGGTCACCCATCCCAGTACTGTTCTCACCCTTGCACGCTTAACTCAACAGTTCGAATGAACAATATTAATCGAGGGTTCTCAAAGGAAAGAGATAGAAGAATGTCGGGTTCGAAAATGACTAAGTGTTGATCGACACTTATATTTAAATTCTCAAGTCAAAGCTACAGTGAAAGTCAATCACCGACGAACTCAGATCTTAGCGCTATTCAGATCTTAGCGATAACTCAGATCTGACTCCGCTACGCTAAACACGCGCTACTTATCAAAACGGCGTCGCATAGGGATTCCTGTTCACTAGCGCTAAACGACGTCGCGCAGCCTCCAAATCTGAAACAGATCTCACACACTAATACCCGCTAACGCTCATCCAGATTTAACCAAATCTGAATTCATTAAACCGCACCGGTCTACACCGACACTCGAATCGGACCGATCCACACAATACCGTTGACTAACACTTGACTTCTCTTCGCTAACCAAATTTGTTTCCTCTCGCAATACTAGATCTAACTATCACCCAAAACGACATCGTATTACTAGAATGCAACCAACACATTCTCGGTAATTCAAAACGACAGCGTTTCACTTCCTGCTCATGCCAAATCACTCACACACGCGAGGAACATATCTGGACACTCAGATCTTGCTCAAATCTGATCTGTCCTATACCATATCTGAAAATCCAAAAATCACCAACTCAAAAACCAATTCCTTCAAATCTGAAAACCCGATAGTTTAGCCTTCCATTGGCTAATCCTAATCCAGATATGATTAACTAATTAAATCAACGTTAACAAATTTCTAGTCCTCACACCCTCCACCTGTGGATCAAGAGGTGAATGGCCTTTCACCTACGAGCCAATACTTGCTCCACTGTTGTGGCTACTAATTGTGCAATCTGGTCACCTAGAAGGCCTTGGTTCTCGTGTCCCCGAGATAAATTCTCGGTGCTATCGTTCTCTCCTGCTCCTGAAGTATGTTCTTTGGTGGCATCTTGTATTTTCTCTATCTCGTTTCCCATAGACGGTGCCAACTGATGTAACTGAATTTGTCCAGCCAATGAGCTGCCACGACGTCAGAACGTCAGATCGAGAGTCGGGATGGTCTTTACTCGAGGATGAGCTAAGTGAAAGCTGTTAGAGCTTAACTAAGAGGGAACTGCTTGGATAAATCACCTACAACAAGGTATCACCAAGTCTAGGTTTCGTCATACTATAACTCGAGGAAAAGAAGAGGAGAGATCGAGATCTCTGTCCTCAAGAGATGAGCAGGTTTGAGTGAAGCGGGATGTTTTTCTGTCAATGACCTGCAACCACACACTGGTCCGAGTGAGTCGGGAGTTTTCTCGACGAATGCCCTTCAATGCTTAAGATTGATAGGTCGAGTTGAAGTAAGAGTATATAGAGCTGAAAGCTCGCCAGTATGTTGAATGAATGTAAGCCAAGACGCACCTGGGTATTTATAGGAGTAGCTAGATGACCTTTGCATGCAGGCTACCCAGGTAATATGCTGAAGCAGGTCTTGCAGCTATTCCATGTATGCTACCCTAGGTAATCAATCATATGTTGGAGCAGGTCTTGAGGCTTTTGTCATTGTTGACTAATCATGCACTAGGCAAGTGGGCCAAGTGGTTATGGTGTGACATTTATCAATATCAGACGTCTTATCCCGAGGTTGTGTTTTCAAGCTAGATTCGTCACACCTTGGGACCCGAGGTGACCATCAGGTATACTTTTCAGTAGGTCTCGAACACCTATAGAGTACCATCAGAGGCTTGTTTATAGAAAATAATAGGACCTCTTTGACATATGTTCGGACCACTTACCTCGAGGTGAGAGCTCGATGGTGCTCATACCTCGAGTCCCAAATGGTAGACAATTGTGGGATCATCGAGGGTGTTCATACCTAGAGTCCCAAATGGTAGACCTTTGTGGTATCAAACTTCATTACAGTAGTTTTCTTTTACTTATTCATTACTCAAGTAGTCGGGTCACTCCTCTTTGAGACTCAATAAAATCTTTAAAATTTCATTTTATTCCCAGTTATCGTCCTTATGGGTATTTCGTAGTAGGAAGTTTTTCAATAGAAAAAATAATAAAACAAGATCTAAAATTGTTACTTATTTTAAATTGCCCCGAAATAGGAAGCGAAAAGACAAAGAATAAAGATTGGAGTTAACTCCAGATCTTGCTGGTGTGATCATGATCAGCGGAGTCAAAACTTAAAGAAGGCAAAGAAAAGCCAATATAAGAATATTCCATTCATAAGAGAAAATGATTATTGATCCAAACGTAAAACACAGACCATAGTACACGGCACACACATATTTTGCACGATTCTTTCGGGACAAATATAATGGTAAAACTTTTAAAGTTATTCAAGCGTGGGTCTCGAAATGATTAACCCAATCTGAACCAAAATTGGTGTTTTTTTTTCTCGATTGCCGAGTTATCAAGAGGAGCTGTTAAAGATTCAACTTTGTGGATAACGAAAAAAGATACGATGGTTGATAAAAACGATGATACAACTGAGTAATATACCATCAAGTTCCGCTAGAATATAATAATAAAGAAATAAAATAAATAAAGAAACACTTAAAAATTGATAAAAAAAAAAGGTAAGATAAGAAAGCACGTGAAGAAGTGAGAAATGTAGATGTTCAGTCCATCAATTGTATGACATAGATCTACCAATGTTGTCTATACTTTTTTTATTATTATTGAAAATACATAGTTTCAATGATTATAGGTTTAGAAATGTCATATTCAACTAGAATTAGAAATAAAATTATGTACCCCAAATTAAAAAATAAAATTAAATTTTTTTTTATTTGGGTGGGTCACGGTCATGACCGTCTTTATTTTAGATATTACCGAAAATATAGAGTGGAACAAATATATATTATAAAAACTTGGGGAATAAACTTAATTAATCGCAGGTAAATTCTAGAAGAGATGAAAAACAAAAAAAAAAAAACTTTAATATTAAATGTGGGCCCCAATTATGGAGCCCTCTTTTCTTGACATTGAATATATGAAAAATAAAAGATACGTTAGACTTTCGCAAGCGTCCCCTTCAGCTCTGTATAGGAGCCTTTATGAGTTCGAAATTTCTCTGCAGATTTTAAGGGAACCAATGTCACATTATGTTTGATCTTTTAGGTGATTGAATTTTGGGCGTCATTCTTTGTGATTTTGAATTCCAGTTCATATAATGGGATTGAATCTTGGTTTGGAATTTTTCGCTTCTGGTTGAGAGATGCGTGGTTTTGTTTTTCTTGAGTGCTTTATGTTTAGTGGCGATTTCTTGGTGAAGAACAATGTGATTGTGTAATGTGACATTTTCTTGGACTCTAAATTGGGTGGAAAAGTGTAGATCGAGCCTTGTTATGAGCGTTTGGGTTGAAAGATTTAATTTCGCAGATAGGGATTCGACTTCTGCTCTATTATTCTAATGACCGATCACATTTTCGTTTTTATGTATTTTGAAGCATTTTTTATTTTTTGCACGTTGTGTTTGATTGTTTAGTGGATAGTGCCACGGTAATGAATCAAATTTTGTCTTTGGTTTATGGGGCATTAACTTTTTTTTTAACTTTTTTACCTTTTGTAAATTCAAGAACGCAGCGAGTGGCATTTTTTTGTGGCTAATTGATTTTCTTTATGATATTATATTATGGTGATATTTTGATTGGATGTGAAAATTCTGAAGCATGAACATTTGGTGTTACAGGTACAAGGGTTTGATCTTCTGATCTTCTTAGGTTGCAATGTCTATTGCCAGTGTTGCACTCAGTCCCCTTCATGAAAATTATTCTTGCTTCTTAAGACGGGTGTCGACTCAGGACGGCCCATGGTTGAATGATTCAATCTTAATTTACTTAACTGTTGGTGGTTCCGTGCTTCCCATTCGAGTTTTGGAATCGGATTCTATTGCTTCTGTGAAACTTAGAATTCAGAAATGCAAAGGGTTCTTTGCAAAGAAGCAGAGACTTGTCTTTGATGGGAAAGAATTAGCACGGAGCAACTGTCGGGTTGGGGACTATGGTGTAACTGATGGGAATGTATTACATTTGGTCCTACGGCTCTCTGACCTCCAAGCCATTACTGTTCGGACTGTTTCCGGCAAGGAGTATGAATTCCACATTCCAAGGAAAAGGAATGTGGACTATGTGAAACAGAAGATTGCTGAGAGGGAGAAAGGTTTTTTTGATCTAAAAAATCAGGGATTGTTCTTTGATGGTGAGGAACTTGAAGATCAGAGAACGGTAGATGACATATGTAGGAGAAATGGGGCGGTAATTCATTTTCTGGTCAAAAAATCAGCGAAACTTAGGGCTGTGCCGGTTGACAACGTGTTTGAGGTATCAATTGTTGCATCAGATGTGGAAGAAAAGGTAGCTTATGATATTGAGGTTTCAAAACTTCCACATGTAGCTGGGTTTTCTTTTAGAGAAGATCTTGTCCTAGAACCACTGATTATTAATCCTAAGATTGATTTGTCTCCTGTGATTAAAAAATTACTTGATGCCACGTTTGATGGGCTAGAGATGGGTAACCAACCTATTCTGTCTTCTGAGGGATCCGGAGGTACTTATTTCATGCAAGACTCGTCAGGTCAGAACTATATATCTGTTTTCAAGCCAATAGACGAGGAGCCTATGGCTGTTAATAACCCCCGGGGACTACCCTTGTCTTCCGATGGTGAAGGGCTGAAGAAGGGCACACGAGTGGGTGAAGGGGCTCTAAGGGAAGTTGCGGCGTATATTTTGGATCATCCAAGAGGAGGTCCCCGCACCATCTGTGGTGATGAGAAAGGCTTTTCTGGGGTTCCACCGACAGTTATGGTGAAATGTCGGCATACAGCATTCAATTATTCAAAAGCTGCACAAGCATGCGATAAGTTTGCGTCATTGCAGATGTTTGTAAAGAACTGTGGTAGTTGTGAGGACATGGGTCCCCATTCGTTCCCTGTCGAGGAGGTGCACAAGATTTGTGTACTGGATATAAGATTAGCTAACGCAGACAGGCATGCTGGGAACATTTTGGTCATTAGAAGCGGTGATGAAGGTCAAATTGCTCTCATCCCTATTGATCATGGTTACTGCTTGCCCCACAGTGTATGCATTTTTTTTCCCTCCTTTCTTCATTGAATTCATCATTGTTACTGCTTTCCCCAGAGTGTGCATTTTTTCCCTCCTTTCTTTATTGAAATTTGATTGCAAGCTTTCATTATCCAAATTTCATACAAATACTTCTTGAGCACTGAGTACTTTAATTCCGCACACAAATATTAGTGGAAGTCATTGTGAAAAGAATTCTAAGCAGGGCTATATCTCATGTTAGATTTTACTTCTGGTCAAGTTCCTGAAACTGACTGTTCAATGCAATCCTGTAGAACTTCATGATGTCATGTGCCACACACATATGTTTCTTTCTGTGTGCCTAATACAAGCCATGTTCTCTTTGGTGCAGTTTGAAGATTGCACTTTTGAGTGGTTATACTGGCCTCAAGCTGGTCAGCCCTTTTCTCCTTCGACAATTGCCTATATAAACTCCTTAGATGCTGAAAAGGACATTGAACTCCTCAAGTTTCATGGATGGGACCTTCCGCATGACTGTGCACGTGTCTTTCGGGTCTCCACCATGCTTCTGAAGAAAGGTGCTGAGAGAGGGCTCTCACCGTTTGCTACTGGAAGCATAATGTGCAGAGAAACTGTAAAGCAAGAATCTGTCGTTGAGAGAATGATTCAAGAAGCTAAGGAATCTGTGCTTCCTGGGATGAGCGAATCAGCATTCCTCGAATCTGTTTCAATGATCATGGATCGTTATTTGGACAGGCTTTCGACCTCAGACCAACACGTAATATGACAAATGTAAAGCAAATGTGAAAACATAATGGTGCTCCGTTGCGCTCGTTGGACTACAAATTTTAAGGGACGTCCAACTGAGTTCGGAGCTCAGGACTGGAATTGACCTGTATGTGGTAAATTGTATGAAGTTCGTGTCTCAATAAATTGTACAAACGTCATAATCTTCGATTGTTTGATGTATGATTTCGTGTATGTTTGCCATGCCACTTGTTTCTTGGCTTTCTGATATGAACTTTCTTAATACATCGGGTACAGTATATAATACTGGGTAAATGTAGAGTGACTGATACATGTAGCTGATATATAAATATAATGTAAGTCTGCATGCATAATATATATATATATATATATATATATACGGATCTGATATCCTGCATAACTAATTTTCTCACCTCCTTCCCCGACTAACACGTGTCGTCGTGTGATTGAATCAATATTTTAAGTTCAATATTTTTGTTAGGTTTTTTTATAAATTCGACCACTTACATGGTGCCACGTAGCAGTCGGGGAAGTAGGTGGAGACATTAGTTGTGCAGGATATCGGATCTGTATATATATATATATATATGTATTTGTATACGTATGTACATAGTCCTTGTTGAAAATTTGATTGCATTTTATTCAATTACACAACAAGATTATACATAATTTATACAATATGAAAAGAATACCATTCAAGAAGACAGCGGAGCCCTTTTCTTTACACAAAACAAGGCATATGCAATTAATTTAAGTCGAGAGACCTTCAGCAAAAGAAACTCCGGTGGATGGCAACCACGCCGAACCATAGATGAATTTCCCCACTGTGAACTTGCTAGCTTCCGCTGGAGACGTGATGACATGATACCCCGGCCATTTAACTCGTTGCCCGGTCGCTCCACCGGGTCCATAGTTCATGTACTCACCATAATGCAATGTGTCGAGAGCAAATGTGGAGCTCCACTCCAACCATCCTTTAGGGTGGATGTGATCACCCATGTAGGATAACATGTACACAACTCTTGAGTAGAGCTTCCACGGCCGTCCCAAGTACGTCGGATACGACCCTTTGACACTCTGGAGATCGGGGTCTGCCACGAGCCTGCAAGCGTGGAACGACATACCCGTGTTCTGGTTTGGATCCTGACGATTCTGGGCAGTGATGGTAATCTTTTGAAACGGCATTGGCTTTCGAGCATGGATGTTGCAATTCTGGAACACAACCGCAGCGTTTCCGAATATGAAATCAACCGTGCCATGGATGTCGCTGTCCCGATAGAATTGTCTCTGGGAGTACACGTAAAGAGTGTCCTGATAACCCACCACGCTACACCTGAATATCACGGCATGATCCGCGCCTACTCGAAGGGCCACTGCTTGGTGCTTGCTCGGACCCGCGGTGTTCTCAAATGTTATGTCCCTAGCAATGAAACCATCTCCGGTCGCAGCTGTATGCCAATTCAACCATTGCATCAAAAAGCTATATACACACCCATACATCATATACTAATCGAATAGTTGTTTCGGATACTAGATTACTGATTCATATATTAAACAATGAAGAAAAATTAATCTTGATCTAATCGTAAATGGACTTGGACAACAAAGGCCATATTACATAACGTTTTTTAAAAAAACATGAACTTTTAGAAGTATGTCCCTAAAAACACTTCACTCACTTCCATGTAAATAGACTTCGTGACCGACACAGAAACGACTATTTTTACTCCGGTGGATCGGTGTAATTGAATTCGAAATATATTGATCCTACGTAAATTCATTTATGAGATAAAACATTAAAAAAGATCCTTTCATTAATCACACCTCTGTGGTAACATATCTTCGCGCTCCAATTTAATGGGTTGTCTATTCTTAATTTGGACCATAAAGGGGGAAAAAAGCAAGACAAATGAATAATACACTTCGAAGATGCTCCATCCAAGAAATGACACATAGGTCATCTAACTTTTGTATCATTTCCGTTTTCTCGTGTCATATTAAATGAAGCAGCACCATTAATAAAACTTAAACAATAAGCATTATTTATTAGGCCAAACATAATATTCTTGAGATTTTTGAAACGTAAATTACTTAATTAATTATATCTAATCTTAAACATACAAGTAGCATGAGCTACCAAAGAAATCTACTTAGATTTTTCTTCTCAATAATCTAATGTACCAAATTTGGATTGTTTTGGTCATGGGTTTTCATTACAAACTCAATAAGATTCCTTGTTCTTTTTAGGGCCACAGTTTGTTAGTTTCACATAATAATAACAAATCAACAATATGAGACTAATTGTGGAGATTGAAAAGAAGCGAAAGGGTGAAATTGAGGATCTATATACCGAAAGTCGCAGACCGGAATGTGGTTACCCCCTCTTGTATGTTTCTTGAACCGGAAATGACCGTCCTGCCCTTCCCATCTCCGATCAACATTATGTTCGTCTTTTTCCTTCCCACGGTCAAAATACCCTCCTCGTACCTAAACAGTAGAACAAATTTTTAAAAATCTGTCTTACGAATTTAGTGGTTAAATAAAGTTTTTATAGTGAAGAAAATAAAATTTGAATGTTATTTAAAAATTAATAGAAACTGAAAAATGAATTGGCAAAAGTTCAAATAAAAACAATACAATAAAAAAGCTAAAATGAAAAATAGTTAAACCAAGTTGACTCAAACTTTTACCAAATGATCGACTGGCTATCATCCTTGAGTCAGCATCTTAATTAATAACACCAAATAACATGTGAATATATTTACTGTATATATAATCCCTAAACCCCTATATATATTCAACTAAAATATGGATGAAAATTATATATTGTAAAATCATATTTAGTATATGAAATTATATATACATATTAGAATTATTTATTAAAAATATATGCGCGCCAAAGCTTTTATATTTATAGTTGACGATCAGTTACCTCCCAGCTTTAACGTAGATAATGAACCGGCGACGGCTGTTCTCCGGTGCCCTCTTGATAGCCTCCGCGATCGTTTCATAATTCCCGCTGCCGTCCTTTGAAACCGTTACATGCGCATTGATCCCCGACACCGGCGAATCCAGCAGCTTTCGATCTCTCCGAGATAGCCACTGCGGGTAGTTTTGGTGCACTTTTAAGGAGCTCAGTAACATCCGTCGGCGGTTTTGGATCGGTATGCCGTAGAAAGCCTGGCCACCGGCTCCTGAGGCGGAGTAAATTGCGAGACAATTGCTTACGAGACCAGATAAGTCTTTCAGCACGTCCAAAATCAGGTGTTTCACGTGGCCTTTCAATTCACTGAATCCTTCTGTGCATGTGCCGTGGTTCGTCAAGGCGGCGGAAAGCCAGGTTAACACGTCTTGTGTCGAGGTGGTGACGCCGCCGCCGGGGGCGACGGAGGATAGCGAGCGTGTGAGGTGAGACACTGAATCTTCGAGGAGCTCAATGCAATCCTCGTAAGCCGACCTGAAGCGGTCATTATCAGCAATTTTAGAAATACAAGGTACTTCGTCCGTCTATTCTTTTCATGCTTTATACCATATTTAATAATTTTTTAGTTTTTACTAATATAATCTTAATATTATATATTTACGCATTCAATAAGGAGAAAGTTTATGCATAATCTGATTTTATTAAACCGCATGGGAAACAAAAGTTGTCAAGGGAGTAGGGTTTTGATCACATAATAATAAAATTTCAATTTTAGCATAAATAATTGAATTCAATAATGATTATGGCTCATTTGGACACGTACTAAAGGTTTTAGTGTATGAGCAGACCTGACGTGAGAATCCATGACAAGATTGCGAATGTTGGAGGCGAGAGAAATGGCGCGATCGAATTTCCGGAGAGTGACGTTAACAGAAATATGAACTAGGTCCTTCTCGGAAGCCGCCATGGCGTGGGGGAAATCCACGAGGGAGTCGACGCAGAGAGTTGGGTATCGAGTCAGGCCGCATGTTCGCGAAATGGCCTGAGAGGGCCGCCGGATTTTGAGCCTCGCAGCGGCGTTGCTGCTGGAACTGTGATTGCTACGTGTCACCACCACCACGGCGGCGGAGATGGCGGACGCCACAATGAGAGTGGAGGTGAGAATGAGTAGAAACTTCACTTTGCGTTTCTTTGGAGTCGCACAGGGTTCGTTGGTATGGCTTATGTTTGAGGTGCCGAGAGGTTCGGGTTTTCCAAGCCTGCCGTATTCCATTTCCCAGAGGGTCTGGCAGGTTTGACGAAAAAATAGAGAAGGAGGCTTCTTAGGCTCGAATAGCTGATGGATTATCGAAGGCACAAAGTGAGCTTCCCAGTCCGGGGGTATATATAGGTGTGGTGAACGACGTACAAGTAATTTATAATTAACTTTCTTTGGATATAGAATCAAATTTATAATATTTTACCATAAAAGGTAAGTAAATTGTTGTCATTTGCATACAATTTTCAAAAAATGACGTCCATTTATTTGTTGTTAAATTCATTTGTCGTTTGTGTCTCAAGGTGGATAAGAAAATTCAATAATTATGTGTGTGTATATTAATTATATATATGCACACAGAATCGATAATCTTACTTTTTTTTTGGAAAAAATAAGATGTAAAAACCCTTGTAATATAAATATGTTTTAAAACAAATTTTTCTTCTCAATTATATTACAATATAGACATACACGAGTTTAAGTGATTTTCACTATTATATATATTTCATATGTATCAACACATTTCTTTTACGGAAACAATATATCAGCACCTTTTTTCAGTTAACCAAGATTTAAAGTTTCCTTTCCTCTCACAAAAAACAAAATTCAAATTTCCCTCTTCCGTAAACTTTTTCTTTAGGAGGAAATGTTATATATCTATTATTTGGTATCCTTCAAATGTTTCTTGCTACTACACTAGTTAAATTTTAATTGAAATAAAGTTGTAAATTTCGTAGAAGGGAAATGAAAAGGTAAAAAGAAAAGTAGTATAAATTTTGGATATATATATATATATATTATTCTAGACTAGATGTATAATTTAGTGAAATGTTCTAGTTTGTCCCCACTCAATATTTTATACTATACACATTTGTAAAAATTATCTCAAACAAGAAAGAACAAAGATTATCTCAAATTTTGTATTGAATTCGTTATCTTTGTTATATTTTTTCTATCAACTTATTAAGTTCAAATTTTTATAAATACTTTACGTTTTCAATTTAGCCTGTTTTCCTAACATGAAATCATACCAACGTGTATAATGTCAATGTACATGTACAGTGTCATGTTAGCACCAATTCACAAAAAATATTGAATTAAAAATACTAGAGTATTACGATCAAAATTATTAAGATCGTGGTGTCCCAACCCGGCACTTTGGGACAAATCGTGTAGAGTTTGAAGCCTAGAGATTATTTTGATCCAACAAGACGAGTCCTTCTTCTTAACTGTTGGATCTGTGTTTACAGATCAGAATCTTAATTTTGATTAACATAAAATCTGCAATTATCTTACTAACGATTTAAGATTGATGTGCATAGCCTGGAGCAAATAATGAGATATGCAAACTGGAACAGTGAGGGGACGCCTAAGCTGGTCTAGGTGAAGATATCTACACTGGAACAGTGAGGGGACGCTCAAGCTGGTACAACAGAGAAGTAACCAGATCGCAAAGGACACCCAGCTGGTTCACCAGTTTGGTGGAAGAGCAGTTCAGGGATCAAGTGCAGTGTGATTTAGTGTAGAGCAGAACTGTGACACCCAAACCCATGTGGTCAACGGATTTGAATAAATTTAAGATAATAAAAAGAAAAGAAGGGTTGAATGGCAATTTGTTATAAACTGTATTTCTTATAACTAAAGTTTTCGAAACACAAACACAAGTTTTATGGCGCCAAGTAATAAGAAGCGGAACAGATTTCTCAACATCAGATTTCATATATAATGAAAAGTGAGATATTACAACTTCCGAAATTCTATATGAATTTACTATTGTTGTAATGGATCTAATACAGACTTGTCAAAAGATCAAAAACAACAACATCTAGGACACGAAAACGCTAGCCATCGATAAACACAACAGCGCAGCTGATTCAGTGTCCACCACCCGTTTGCCCCTGATCTGTCTCACCTGCACCATTTAAAAGCTAATGAGTCTAGGGGCTCAGCAAGTAAAATCTGAGAATAACAAAATCACTTAATGCAGGCAGACTTCTTAACTCTATCATAGCTTAGTTTAAAGGAATACATTTAAACATAAACTTTCTTTCGTAAAGTCGGATGTGGGGATAATAACCCAGATCCCATCATCATTTTCTTATGATTTATGGCTTAGAAGCTCTCCTTAGGTCCATTGGCACTTGATCAAGTTACTTCTGAATTCAATCTTAGCATATAGCTCTTTATAAAAGGGCAATCGACAATCTCGACGACTGCTCACCCTTCCGTTGTGAAAGGGCAACTGACATCTGGACATCTGCTCAGCTTTCCGTTGGAACTGTCTGTTATCTATGCCATAAATTCTTTAAAACTAAACTTTTCTTCCTTTAAACTCATATCTGGTTGAAATCAGATTTGAACATTATCGGGATTCACTTCCTTTCGAAACTCGTTTCTCTTTAAAATCTTACTGAGCATCGGATTCGACTACTGGGAACTCATCGCTGAAGTGAAACAGATCTGTCTAACAAATAGATGCTCGGGAACTAAAACAGATCTCTAGCATGAAAACAGATTCGACTATAGAGGTGGTATACGCTAAAGTTGAAACAGATGTGACAAAGGAACGGTATCGTTAGCGTGAAACAGATTAGACTTCGGGGTTTGGTTTGCTAGCGGGAAAACAGATGTCACATAGAAACGACATTTAGGTGTACAACATATTTGACAGGAAAAAATTCGGATTCTAAATGTTGGTCAACTCAGATGTCAACGATATTAAATGGAGTTATTCAGATGTCAACGGTCAACAATGTAGAATTTGACCAAATTCAGATGTGAAGCGAAAACTGAATCTGACATGAGAATTCCAGATTTGAACATGGAATCTGGTTGCTAGCATAAGAAATGGAATCTGACAATGGAACTAGTGCTGCAACATCACGAACGACACCCAACGATACCAGTGTTGCCTATCAAACCAGAACCAGATTCTGATTTAACTAGCATCACCAATTACTTGGAGTCAAGTCCAGACGTCACCATTCACCCGAAAGAAGAACTTTCCTGAACATAAAATCGACTCAAATCTGAACTTCTCAGTACTTTGAAACCTCAATATTTTCATTAAAACATTCTGGAAAGCTTTAAAACAGAAACATATCTTTGAGCCCGACCATTCTTTCGTTTTCTTAAACATTCTTGAAATTAAACATAGCTTTATCTTTAACATAAACAGGCAAGCAATCCATAAATTTGAGGAAAAACAATATATGCTTTAAATGGTGTAGCAAATGATCGGCTTTTACTTGCCTCAAACTGAGAAACACGAAAACAGTTGATTCCTACAGATCCTCCTCAAGCAACCACAATGAGTTCCTTAGAAATATTTTGAGAGAACACAAAAGAGTTTTCTTTTCAAGTGAAAAATGAACTTTGCTTCTCAAAATCAGTATTATATGGGAGAAGGATTAATGGCAGGTGAGGTGTTATGATTAAGCATGACGCACCATGCCTATATTTGAGAAATTTGGTAAATATTCTCTCTCAATATTTTGATTTTGAAATTTTCACCAAGAGATTTTAAAATATATAATTTGTTCTCTTTAAAAGCATTTTCGACAGAATCTGAAAACTCCTCGTGTATTGCGCTTGGAGTGAAATCTGCATTGGAACTTCCTGCGTCGTAATTCACTTCTATAACTAAAGAAATCAGCTTTCAAATAAGTAAAATAACTCATACTAAAATCTGAAATATCAATTTGACCCTTAAAGTAGAAAATGTTCATTTATGTGGTCCTATGGATTTTGGGGCGTTACAACTCTACCCTCCTTATTGAAATTTCGTCCTCGAAATTTACTTACCAAACAAATATGGATAAAGACTAAGCATATCAGCTTCGGTCTCCCACATAGCTTCTCGTTCTGATTGGTTAGACCATTGCACCTTAACCATAGGAGTACTACGATTTCTTAACTTTCTAATTTTTCGAAGAAGAATCCTCTCGGGTCTCTCTTCGTAGCTCAAATCTGGTGCTAACTGGATTGGTTCATAACTTAGTACGTGCGATTGGTTGGGAATATACTTCCTCAAAGCTGATACATGGAAAACACTATGCACTGCAGACAAATGCGGGGGCAAAGCTAAATGATAAGCCAACGTTCCTACTCTTTTCAGAATCTCATAGGGTCCAATATATCTTGGACTCAGCTTTCTTTTCCTCCCAAAATGCATTACTCCCTTCATCGGAGCTATTCTTAAGAATACATGATCACCAACCTCAAAACTTAATTCTCTTCTCCTATTGTCTGCGTAACTCTTCTGTCTGCTCTGAGCAGCTCTCATCCGCTCTCTAATATTTCTAACAGCTTCTGCTGTTTGTTCAACGACATCTGGTCCTAAACCAGCACGTTCACCAACCTCATCCAAGTGAAGAGGTGTTCTACATTTACGGCCATAGAGAGCTTCATATGGAGCCATCTGTATCGAAGCTTGGAAACTATTGTTATACGCAAATTCTATCAATGGTAGCTTTAAATCCCAACTTTCTGAAAAATCCAAAATACAGGCTCTGAGCAAATCTTCTAAAATATGAATCACCCTTTCAGATTGTCCATCTGTGGGGGTGAAAAGCTGTGCTAAAGTTCAACTTAGTACCCAAAGCTCTATGCAAACTCTTCCAGAAAGCTGACGTAAACTTACAGGCTCTGAGCAAATCTTCTAAAATATGAATCACCCTTTCAGATTGTCCATCGTGTGGGGGTGAAAAGCTGTGCTAAAGTTCAACTTAGTACCCAAAGCTCTATGCAAACTCTTCCAGAAAGCTGACGTAAACTTTGGATTCTATCAGATACTATCGAAACTGGAACTCCATGCAGCCTCACTATTTCCTTCACATACAAATCTCCGTATCTGCTCACGTCATATGTTGTCTTAACTGGTAAGAAGTAAGAAGAATTAGTGAGTCTGTCTATTATAACCCAAATAGAGTTATATCCTTGAACAGTCCTAGGTAGACCAACTACAAAATCCATAGTTATACACTCCCATTTCCATTATGGAATAGGCAGTGACTTCAATAATCCCACTGGTCTTTGGTGTTCAGCTTTCACCAATTGACAAGTCAAACATTCAGAGACAAATCTGGAAATGTCTCGCTTCATTCCTGGCCACCAATACAACTTCTGGAGGTCCTTATACATCTTAGTACTTCTTGGATGAACAGAGTATGGGGCGTATGGTCCTCTGTCATCAGATCTGATCTCAGGGTGTCTACTTGGGGTACCTCGATCATGTCATGAAATCTGACTACTCCTTCTTCAGAAAGTAGAGGTTGTTACCTCTTTATTTATCTTGATTAACCCACTTCTGAAGTTGCTCGTCTTTTGATTGTCCCTCTCGAATATGGTTTAACAGATTTGATCTGATGGAGAGATCTGCCAAGACCACAGTACTATCACTGTGTACTAATTCCAAACCAAACTTCTCAATATCAGATGCCAATGGTCTCTGGATAAAGAGTTGGTCTAAACCAACAGATTTCCTACTCAAAGCATCAGCCACCACGTTGGCCTTTCCTGGATGATAACTGATTGTACAATCATAATCTTTCACCAGCTCTAGCCATCTCCTCTGCCTCATATTAAGTTCCTTCTTGGTGAAAAAGTATTTGAGGCTCTTATGGTCAGTGAATATGTTAGAGTAGATGCCCAACTAGCCAACTTGTGGCGTGTGGGTTTTATAGACTCTTGTATGAAATGATCTTTATATATGATATTCGCTTTTCTTTATGGCATTCTTTATTTTCATTATGTTATATATGTTAACAATTGTGTTGGATAAAGACCTAGAATGCACCATAGTGTATGTTAGATGTGATAGTGGATATGACGGCTATCATGAAACACATCTAATAGTCACTATGTATTCTGAACACGTTCCTAGTCGATTGGAAATTAGGATAAGGCCGCCCGAGTTCGAGACTAGCATCTACGATGTGAAGTACCATGTTTCATTGGTAGGGAACATTGTGATGTTCTGAGCATGCAGATGGATAGTGACCTGGTGATCTATCGAACTACCCTCGTTTGGACTTTCCAAGTGGTTACCATTTGTCGAGTGGAAAAGTCCGAGGTCTTGGTTGTACTGATTAGTCCTCACTACTCGAAACGTCATTGAGACTCTACATGATAGGCGTCTCACTTTGACCCGTTTGTCAACTCACTTGGGGTCATACGGCGGCGGGATTGGGTGAGATCCCGATGCATGTAGGAGTCGATGCTTTGTTGTCGAGGATTCACCGCTCGCTTACATGCGTGGATATCCTATGCTATCTGAGGGGATAATAGTGTATAAATCTCTGGCCAGAGTACTGGATGTGTTTTAGGTAAATGGGTTTACCTAGTTACACTCGTGATGTCACTATTTGATCTCCGAGATGTATGCATAGCTATCGGATCTCTAGCGACTCTCGATTTACCAATGGTCGTTGATCTGATCGGGATATATGTGTTGAAAGGACCGTACTGTATGCTAACCACGACCAACTGGTTCTTGCAGGCACTATCAGCGATACCTAGGGGATCATGGGGCGATGTTGCTAGGCGCTTTACCATGATCCGTTGGGCAAGTCCGAAATTATGATTTCGGAGCTACAATGGTTGTGGGCCCACGGCTAGCTGTATCCCTGAACCATTGAGGGTCACACAAGTACTGGATTCATGATTCCCGCACGGAAACTGAGCTCAATGTGTTGAGCATATGAAGAGGATTTTAGGGAGTGTGACTTCCTAAAAGTCAACAGGGGTCAAATTGCAATTTTCAAAAGTTGGAGGACTAAACTGAAATTTTGGAATGGGTGTTCTGAAAAATGGTTTTTCACATCATCATACTCAGTTTTGGAAACTGAGTCGATCGGTCCGATCTGATTGGCGATCGGAGTTGTAATGAAGTCGTAGTGATGGATGTCGTCATTTGGACCCGGGCCGTTGGACCGGTCTAAGTACATTACTAGTCTACTTATAATAGACTAAGGGCTTCATTAACACAACACAACTCATAACCTAATTTTAGGGAGTGTGACTTCCTAAAAGTCAACAGGGGTCAAATTGCAATTTTCAAAAGTTGGAGGACTAAACTGAAATTTTGGAATGGGTGTTCTGAAAAATGGTTTTTCACATCATCATACTCAGTTTTGGAAACTGAGTCGATCGGTCCGATCTGATTGGCGATCGGAGTTGTAATGAAGTCGTAGTGATGGATGTCGTCATTTGGACCCGGGCCCGTTGGACCGGTCTAAGTACATTACTAGTCTACTTATAATAGACTAAGGGCTTCATTAACACAACACAACTCATAACCTAAACCTAGCTCCCAAGTTGGCCGCCCCCTCCTCTCATAACCTCACGCCGTCGGCCTCCTCCCTTGCGCCGCCGCCGGTCGTCGCCGTCCGCCGCCTCTTGCCGTGATCGGACTTGTTCCGATCAGCTTGACGGGGAGTTTCCGTCCGTGCTGAATTCGTCAGTCCTTCTAGTGTAGGCTGACGAAGGTGTCTTGATTCTGATCGTGGACCTGATTGACGATCTACCGCGGCCTACAGTTTGAAGTGCCGGTTTCCTCGTGAAACTGGTCGGAGCCAGCGCCTAGACGCCATCAAGGTAACTATCTACGAACACCCAATGAATGTTTGTAGATTTATATTAATGTATTGAACACTTTACGGGCAAATTTTTTTTTTCCGCTGCGTCCCGGGAAGTGGGATCCGGATCCGCCACCGTATGCCGACAGAATATCTCACACTTCTCCCCATAAAGGTAATGTCTCCAGATCTTAAGGGCAAAGACTACAGTGTCCAGTTCTAAGTCATGTGTGGGATAATTATTCTCATGATCCTTAAGTTGTCTGGAAGCATAAGAAATCACTTTACGGTCCTGCATCAGTACAACACCTAAACCCAACTTAGACGCATCTGTATAGATGACAAACTTTCATTGATCAGATGGCATGGTTAGCACAGGGGCTTCTATCAATGCTTGCTTTAACTTATGAAAACTGAATTGACAATTTGAGGTCCAATCATACTTAACCTGCTTTCTCGTTAACGAGGTCAAGGGAACTGCTATCTTGGAAAATCCTTGAATAAATCACCTATAATATCCGGCTAATCCCAAGAAACTCCTTACCTCTAAAACAGATTTTTGGTACTGGCCAGTCACGAACAGCTTCTATCTTAGCTGGGTCTACCTCCAGTCCATCCTTAGATATAATATGGCCTAAGAATGCTACTTTCTCTAACCAGAAATCACATTTACTAAACTTGGCAAACAATCTCTTATTCTTCAAAACTTGGAGCACTGTCCTCAAATGTTCGACATTCTCAAATCTGGTGTTAGAGTACACTAAGATATCATCTATGAACACAACTACAAATTGATCCAAAAAGGATTGGAAAACTCTATTCATCAAATCCATAAAACCTGATGGAGCGTTAGTTAAACCAAAAGGCATCACTAAGAACTCATAGTGGACATAACGAGTTCTAAAGGCTGTCTTATAGATATCTGCTTCCTTAATATTTAACTGGTGGTAACCAGATCTCAAGTCGATCTTAGAAAAGACTATCGATCCCTTTAACTGGTCAAAAAGATCATAAATCCTAGGAAGGGGATATTTATTCTTAATTGTTAGCTTATTCAGCTCTCAATAGTCTATACATAACCTCAAACTCCCGTCTTTCTTCTTAACAAAAAGAACAGGGGCTCCCCAAGGTGAAGTTCTTGGTCTAATAAACCCTTTTTCTAACAGATCTTGTATCTGTTCCTTTAATTCCTTCATTTCTGATGGGGATAAACGATAGGGTGGTCTAGATACAGGGGATGCTCCTGGTACTAATTCGATCGAAAATTCCAGCTCTCTATCTGGTGGTAGTCCATGTATATCCTCTGGAAAACCTCAGGAAACTCATTTGCTACCTCCACATCTGAAAGTTGGGGCTTACTAATCGTTGCTAAAGACGACAGACTTATCAAAAATCCTACCCCACCTTTCCTTAAACAACTTTGTGCCTTAAGAGCTGAAATAATACGCAGAATCTTCCGAATCTGATTAGCCTCAAATGCAAATGGGTCTCTGCCAGGTGGGTTAACCATTACTGTTCGGAACTTAAAGTCAATTACTACTCCATAATTGGTTAACCAGTCCATTCCCAAAATCATATCGAACTCAGGCATTGGTAGCACTATCAAATATGCGGTAATCAAACGCCCTCAAAGCCTAAGTTCTAAATCTCAAAACAAGTCATAAGATACTAACTATTCCCCTGAGGGCACTGTTTCACAAAAGCTAATAGTTACTTGCCCAGGTCTGATAGGTAACTTCTTAGCAAACTTGGCTGCTATAAACGAATGGGTAGCTCCTGAATCTATTAATGCTATAGAGGGAAACCAGCAATCAAAATCTCACCCGTAACTATCGTCGAATCTGGGTTGGCCTGCTCAGCTGTCATTACATACGCTCTATTGGTCACCAGCTGCTTTGTCTTTGGGCAATTCTTCATAATATGCCCTAGCAACCCACATTTGTAGCAGACATTCTGTCCAAGTCTGCATTGACCAGGATGTGTTTTTCTGACACTTGGGACACACCGGTCTGTTGTTACTAGCAGGAACCGCACTAGTGGGTTGGATCGGTAGAGGTTTCTGCTTTTGAGGCCTCTGCCTCTTCTTATTCTGCCTCTTAAACGGCCTCTGATCCTTCTGCTGGAAGGCCTGTCTCTTCTATTGCCTCTCTTAATCCACATCCTTCCAGTCCCTCTGAATACGCAGGGCTCTATCCACTGCTTCTCTGTAAGTCTTGGGCACAGATAGCCTAACATTCATCTTGAACATAAGCTTTAATCCTTCCACAAAATGGCTTAGCTTCTCCTCTGGGTCGTTACCTATGAGAGGTACAAAGTAACACCCTCTTTCAAACGTCCGCACATACTCCTGTACGGTCATGCTTCCTTGTTTCAAGGTCAGAAACTCCCTCTTCAACTCAGACCTCTTGTCTGCTGTGAAGTATTGCTCAAAGAACACTTTCTTGAAATCTGCCCAAGTAAGATTTATCAAATCCACAGATAACTTAGCTCATTCCCACCTAATCATGACATCATCTCTCAACATATAGATAGCGCACCTAGGCCTATCCAAATCTGGCATCTGGAGGTACTAAAAAATAACCTCCATTGACTTAATCCAGCTCTCAGCAACCAGTGGATCCATTGTACCACTAAACTCCTTCGGCTTCTGCCTCCTGAACTTCTCTTGAGGATCATCATGGCTTGGTCCTCTACTGCTAGAAGATTGGCCATTACCCCTGCCGGTTTGTTCTACCAGCAGTCTTAGAAGTTGAGCGATGCTAGCATTACTGTCAGGGCTGGTTTCATCTAAGGGATTACCCCTTCTACCTCTTCCTCTGCCAGACATCTTATAGTCTATAGCCCGTAATCCACCATAATACAATTATCAGAACATGCTAAATTTTAAAGACAATGCTCTGAAACATAAGATAAACTCACACCTCTGGAGAAACGGTTGATGAAATATGTTGCAACTGGAAGTGCGTGTGTTTATCTCAGGACCATGCTCTGATACCAAGTTGTGACACCCAAACCCATGTGGTCAACGAATTTGAATATATTTAAGATAATAAAAAGAAAAGAAGGGCTGAATGGCAATTTGTTATAAGCTGTATTTCTTATAACTAAAGTTTTCGAAACACAAACACAAGTTTTATGGCGCCAAGTAATAAGAAGCGGAACAGATTTCTCAACATCAGATTTCATATATAATGCAAAGTGCGATATTACAACTTTCGAAATTCTATATGAATTTACTATTGTTGTAATGGATCTAATACAGACTTGTCAAAAGATCAAAAACAACAACATCTAGGACACGGAAATGCTAGCCATCGATAAACACAACACCACAGCTGATTCAGTGTCCACCACCCGTTTGTCCCTGATCTGTCTCACCTACACCATTTAAAAGCTAATGATTCTAGGGACTCAGCAAGTAAAATCTGAGAATAACAAAATCACTTAATGCAGGCAGACTTATTAACTCTATCATAGCTTAGTTTAAAGGAATACATTTAAACATAAACTTTCTTTCGTAAAGTCGGATGTGGGGATAATAACCCAGATCCCATAATCATTTTCTTATGATTTATGGCTTAGAAGCTCTCCTTAGGTCCATTGGCATTTGATCAAGTTACTTCTGAATTCAATATTAGCATATAGCTCTTTATAAAAGGGCAATCGACACTCTCGACGACTGCTCACCCTTCCGTTGTGAAAGGGCAACTGACATCTGGACATCTGCTCACCCTTCCGTTGTGACTGTCTGTTATCTATGCCATAAATTCTTTAAAACTAAACTTTTTTTACTTTAAACTCATATCTGGTTGAAATCAGATTTGAACGTTATCGGGATTCACTTCCTTTCGAAACTTGTTTCTCTTTAAAATCTTACTGAGCATCGGATTCGACTACTGGGAACTCATCACTGAAGTGAAACAGATCTGTCTAACAAATAGATGCTCGTGAACTAAAACAGATCTCTAGCATGAAAACAGATTCCACTATAGAGGTGGTATACGCTAACGTTGAAACAGATGTGACAAAGGAACGGTATCATTAGCGTGAAACAGATTAGACTTCGGGGTTTGGTTTGCTAGCGCGAAAACAGATGTCACATAGAAACGGAATTTAGGTGTACAACATATTTGACAGGAAAAAATTCAGATTCTAAATGTTGGTCAACTCAGATGTCAACGATATTAAATGGAGTTATTCAGATGTCAACGGTCAACAATGTAGAATTTGACCAAATTCAGATGTGAAGCGAAAACTGAATCCGACATGAGAATTCCAGATTTGAACATGGAATCTGGTCGCTAGCATAAGAAACGGAATCTGACAATGGAACTAGTGCTGCAACATCACGAACGACACCCAACGATACAAGTGTTGCCTATCAAACCAGAACCAGATTCTGATTTAACTAGCATCACCAATTACTTGGAGTCAAGTCCAAACGTCACCATTCACCCGAAAGAAGAACTTTCATGAACATAAAATTGACTCAAATCTGAACTTCTCAGTACTTTGAAACCTCAATATTTTCATTAAAACTTTCTGGAAAGCTTTAAAATAGAAACATATCTTTGAACCCGATCATTATTTCGTTTTATTAAACATTCTTGAACATAAACATAGCTTTATCTTTAACATAAACAGGCAAGCAATCCATAAATTTGAGGAAAAACAATATATGCTTTAAATGGTGTAGCAAATGATCAGCTTTACTTGCCTCAAACTGAGAAACACGAAAACAGTTGATTCCTGCAGAGATCCTCCTCAAGCAACCACAACGAGTTCCTTAGAAATCTTGAACATAAACATAGCTTTATCTTTAACATAAACAGGCAAGCAATCCATAAATTTGAGGAAAAACAATATATGCTTTAAATGGTGTAGCAAATGATCAGCTTTACTTGCCTCAAACTGAGAAACACGAAAACAGTTGATTCCTGCAGAGATCCTCCTCAAGCAACCACAACGAGTTCCTTAGAAATATTTTGAGAGAACACGAAAGAGTTTTCTTTTCAAGTAAAAAATGAACTTCGCTTCTCAAAATCAGTACTATATGGGAGAGGGATTAGTGGCAGGTGAGGTGTTATGATTAAGCATGACGCACCATGCCTATATTTGAGAAATTTGGTAAATATTCCCTATCAATATTTTGATTTTTAACTTTTCACCAAGAGATTTTAAAATATATAATTTGTTCTCTTTAAAAGCATTTTCGACAGAATCTGAAAACTGCTCCTGTATTGCGCTTGGAGTGAAATCTGCATTGGAACTTCCTGTGTCGTAATTCACTTCTATAACTAAAGAAATCAGCTTTCAAATAAGTAAAATAACTCATACTAAAATCTGAAATATCAATTTGACCCTTAAAGTAGAAAATGTTCATTTATATGGTCCTATGGATTTTGGGGCGCTACAAGTACTGTTCAAGAGCAGACAAGAGCAGGAAAGAACAGAACAAGAGAAGCTAAGTACAAAGAGCAGTACAAGAGCAGATGAGAAGAGCAGCTTAGAGAAGAAGCAGAAGATCAGATCAAGAGCAACTTAGAGATCAGCTAAGAGAGACCAGTTGGGAGGACACCAGCAGGTAGACCAGATCAGAAGCCTTGCGCTAGATCAGATAAATTAGTTTGTGCAATCTCAGAATACTAGAAGACAAACTAATTTGTCTGATCGAGACACGTTCTCGAAGTCAGCAAAGGCTGAAGCGCAGGAAAGAAAAGAGCTCAAGTCAAATAAAGCCTGCAACGCATTTATTGAAAAAGGACACAAAGTACAACTTTTTCAGAAGCTTTTACAACGGCTACAACTTTGTGTCCAATGGATAGATCTGCAAAGAAGCTTTATATATTAAGAGCAGAGCACAAGAAAACATGAGGTGAGGTGATAGTGGAGAGAGTGTGTGTGCAAGTGCAGAACGCAAAATAGATAAATGCACAACACAAAGCAGTGCTAGTCGCAAGTTTGCACACTCGCAAACTGGGAACAGATCCACCGAAAACTTAAGCTATCACAACTGATATTCCCGCTCGCAAACAGATCTTGCAACATATCTCTCTCTAAGCTAGAACAGATATCTACTAACTCAAACGACGTCGCAGAGAACTACTGTCGCAACTGGACACGTCACCCGCTACTCACTGCTGAACAACTAACCAACATCTGTTCGCAACGCAACAACAGATCTCTCACACAGCTAAAGCTAATGCAACTCACAGCTGAGTCTTCTTAATAGGGAGCATGGACTTGTTCTATATTATTGTTCCCGACATTTAGAATATTTCCCGATTTCCAATTTCTGTCGCGATACCCTAGCTATTGTTCACCGAACCTTATCTTCTTCGATTTCCAACAGTAGAAGCTCCAATTTAAGTGAGAGTGGTAACGTTGGACTCTTCTTGCTGAGACGCTTCGTTTGGATATTGCTTTCGGACGTTTTCTTGAAGCTGGTGAGGTGTGCGAAGACATCTCCTTTGTGTAGTCTGTTAGCATAAGCGTCGGATTTCGCTCCTAGAATTTTGGGGTAAGTATGGATCCTACCTTTAAGCTTGTTTAGAGCTTTCTGTTGAGTTAGAGAGGTAGGGTAGCGCTGGTGGAGTTCGTAACTCCCAGCTGCAGTTTTCAGTGCTTCGGTCCCTGAGGTTTTATATGTTGCCGTTGAGCAGGTGGTGGATCTGTGTGCTCGGGACGTCATTGTGGAAATCTGCTTGTAGTAATTGTTGCACAGATATTTGAGGTACGGATGTGATCTTGTTTACAGCTTAGGATTGAGCATGGATTATGTGCTTTGCTGTGTATGCTCCGTGCTGTTATCGTTTGTGCATTGTATTGATATCAGCTGTTGCATTTTCATACACGCATTATCCTGTCGAGCTCTGTTTTGCTAGCTGTGCCTGTTCTGTTGATTTGATAGTACCAGGATGCTATGTTTGAGGACGGGCGGGTAGTTCCCGTTTACCTCGGAGGCTGATCGAGTAACTCCCGTACCTCATCTCCCTGTTGGGTTTGTTAGCTGCGATGAGCGGAGTGGGTAGCTCCCACATCTCATGAGTGGGCAACAGTAGGTGGAGTTGTTTGTTGCATCTGGTACGGTGTACTGGAGATGAGTGGGTAGCTCCCATGTGCTCATTATACCTCGTGGCCGCTGACTGTTCTTCCTTTGATCAGATTTTGCTGTTGAGCTGTTGTTGCAATCCTTTGGCTCCCTGCTTTCGATTGTGGCCTTGATCCCTTGCATAGCATTTTCATATTTATCTGTTGCTTTCCTTATGCTGTTTGTATTGCTCTCCGTACTTGGGTTTGACCCCGAGGTGCCTCTGGGGCTGGTATTTGTTGCCTGTGTGTTGTTTCAGGTTTTCCAGGTTTCTCTGCTGGTCGTGGCTTTGACCCAGCGGGAGGTGCCTCAGGAGGTGGATAGAGTGTCCCAGTTAGCGTATAGCATATATGTACTAGTACTGTTAGCTGGGGAATGCCCTGTGCTTGTGGGATTGTGTTATCCGTTGTAGTACTGGTATTTGTATTTGTTTAAATGATGTACTCTTGTACTGAGTGTTTGTAAACTGAGATATTTTAAGTATGGTTGTATTTTAAATTATATGTTTTATACCGTCAGGCCTAAAGCAAAAAAATTGCCACTATTTTATTGCTTCCGCGTTGTGCTTTATGTGGTTTTGCTCTGATTGGTACACGAGGCCTGACATTTTTGGTAGCAGAGCTTAAGCTGGGATAAGCTCGATTTCTGTTGATCACGCTTGAGTCTAGGCACAGTGTTGTGTGTTGCATGTGCTTGATTATGTGATCTATTTGCTGCATTTAATTGTGCTGTATTTGTTCTGTTGCGATCTTACCCTCTTAGTATTTCTTAGATGCCGCCTAGACGTTGGGGTAGAGGTAGAGGACAGATTCCGGAAGAGTCTGAAGGTCAGACCGAAGGTGATCAGTGTAGTTTTCCCTCTCGTGGTCGCGGTAGGCACGCCGAGGATGAGGTTGATGAGTTGGCTGCCCGAGTGAACGATATGGAGCTCGTTATGGCGAGGTTTCAGCGTATGAATCCTCAGGTTTTCAATGGGGATGAGTCTAGTGCTAATGCAGATTCGTGGTTGCAGCATGTCACGGGTTTGTTTAACCGTGTGCAGTACGATGATGAACTCAAGTTGAGTCTGGCTACTTTTCAGTTGAGGAAAGGTGCCGAGCGTTGGTGGAGAGACGCTTCGTGGACTTTGGAAGAGACTGGAGTAGGGATTACGTGGGACAGTTTTTGCGTTTCTTTTCGCCAAGAGTATGTCTCGGAGTCCTACATGAACACCCGTGAGCGTGAGTTCGATAATTTGGAGCAGGGCAGTATGTCTGCTAAGAGTATGTCCGTAGGTTTTCTTCCCTTCTTGCGTACGTGCCGCATGTTTCTGGACTAGAGAGAGCGAAGAGAACTAGATTTATTGATGGGTTGAACAAGGAGTTGTATTCCTTGGTTTTGGCTAGCTCGCCGAAGAGCTATGCAGAGGCGGTGGACAGTGCGATCGACATCGAGGAAGGTTTGAGGAACTGTCGGTCTCGTGGTAGGCCGCAGGTGGCGCAGAGTAGTCGTCCAGTGGTTCAGGGAGCGCAACCTTCCCAGTCTGTGCAGTCGTCTCAGCCACGCCAACAGCAACAACAAGTAGCCCAACAGTTTTTTCATCAGAGGTTTCGGCCTCGTGGTAAGCAGTTTAAGAAGAAGTCTGGTTCTAGTTCTTCTGGTTCTGGTAGTTCCAGCACCAGTGGTACCAAGGTGGAGTATTGTGGCCAGTGTGGTGGAAATCACCCTACAGCGCAGTGTGTAGGTGTACAGGGTTCTTGTAATGTCTATGGTCAGTACGAACACTTTGCTAGAGTGTGTCCTTTGTCTGGATCGCAGCATACCGCAGTTCCACCGCAGGGTCGAGGTGGATCATCTAGAGGTCGTTCTGCTTTTCCTGTTCAGCAGCAGAGGTTAGGAGAGCCTCAGTTTAGGCCGTTTCAGCAGCCTGGTCCTTCGCGGTTTGGACAGTCTTCCCACCCTCAGTTTTCTGGACCTCAGTTTGCCCAAGTGAACGCCGTGACTAGGGAGCAAGAGGAGGGCACACCGGGCGGAGGGATTATCTCAGGTACTTGCTTTCTCTTTGATTTTCCTGCGCCGTGTGTTGTTTGATACAGGAGCGTCGCATTCTTTTATTTCTGATGCATTTGTGGTTGAGCATGGTTTGCATACCACTACCTTGTGTGAGGTTGTGTCTGTTGCGACTCCTGCTGGTGCGAGCCTGTTCTCCTAGGAGATTTTGTTGAATGGTGTTCTTAGGTTTGGCGAGAGTGTGTTTTTAGCCAACCTGATCAGGCTAGTGATGTGGGATTTTGACTGTATAGTGGGAATGGACGTGTTGTCTAGCTATAGGGCTACTGTGGATTGTTTCCATGGCGTTGTGCGATTTAGGCCCCAGTCTGGTGAGAAATGGAATTTATACGGCCAAGATTCCCAGTCAAAGATTCCTTTAGTCTCGGTGATGGAGATGTTTAGCCTGTTGTCGCTTGAGAATGCTGGTTTTATGATCTATGCCTTAGATGCGTCTTCTTCTTCGAGCGTAGAGCTTAGTAGAGTCCCCATGGTTCGACATTTCCCGGATATGTTTTCGGAGGAGATTCCTGGTTTTCCTCTGAGGCGGGA